>NTHP01000328.1:508508-522008 GCA_003416845.1 Oplegnathus fasciatus
TCGCCAGCCCCCTTAAACGCCACCCCCCCCTCTCAGCAAACACCCCCTCCATCCACACAGAGCGAACCAATTAGCGGCTCTGGAGCCTCGTCCACGCTGCAGAGCAGAGGCCCCTGGGTATCGACTCAAACTGTTGTCCAATAAATGAGGTCTAATTTATCAGTTTAACTTCACCCCCCCNAAAGAAAAGGAGGAAAGAGGAAGAGAGACGGTGGGAAAAAAAGAAAACAAATAGCTCTTGTTTTTTGTTACATGAACTGGCGAGGAGCGTTTGGAAAATCCTGATAAATCCTGCGTTCTTCACATTTCACGTCCTCATATCTCTCTGTGTTGTTTTGCTAATTGTGAGCCAGCGAGCTCATGTTTCATATTCGCAGCGATGATTGAGGGACGCTATTAGAGCAAACCCCATTAGGCTCCGTGGGGAAGCAGCCGACCCTGCGTGGGAACCATCAAAGGCCAATTTGCTACCCAAACACCATAAATCCTGCCCCGTTAAGTGACTGTTTTTGATGCCGCTGAGGCGCGCCGAAATAAATATACGCCCTGTTATGTATTGTCCATTAAATTACCAGAGAGCACAATTCACACACGACATCCATCTCGATCAGCGGTGGTCAAAAGTGGGGTCCAGGGACCTGCAGAGGGCCTCTGACAGTGTTGGAGGAGGTCTCAGTGAAAGTAAAGACAGTCAGTCATTATCCAAAGAGCTTGAAGTTTGCAAAACTTGGCTTTGAACTTTGTAATCATACAATCATCATTTTTTAGTTGATTGTTCAGTTCTAGTTTAGGACTCGACGTCTATCTGAAGATAACATGAACCGACACTGACGTCACATCTGCTTGTCTGGTCTGATGCTGCTCAGCTGGTTAAATATGTCATCTGACTCATTTTAATGAGGTAGGTTTTACTTGTCAGACAAACTCTAATATTATAGGAGTTGGTTCACCAAGATAAGCAGTAGGTGGCGCTAATTCTCCAGTCTGCAGAAGAAGAGGATGCAACAAGATGACGTCATTAAAAGAGCTCCAGTCAAACCTCACACATACGTGGTTTCATGTATTCATGTGCTCCACGCAGATCGGATGTTCACGTCCGCCACCATGTTTCTCGCCAGTGGAGCGGAAGCTTCAGTGGATGTTTACGTCACATGCTTCATCTGCGTCGTGATAAATTCTGTTTCCATCACACTTTGTTGCATTTTGCTTTTATCGATCCACCAACGTTTCCACCTCAGCCAAGCGTTAAAACTTTTTTTCAGTGTCTCCACGCGCAAATTGAAAATGTGCATAAAAACAGGTGGATGGAAACTCATCTATTGACAGTCAGATGTTCTCAGGTGAGCTCCAAAGCTAACTTACTTTTAGCATTTGGAGCTCGCCTAACTGGTGACTGAAAGCACTACTCAGCTCAGGTATAATACACAGTAAGTTACCTGTAGTAAGCTTGACTAAAACATTACTGCGAGCCACAGAAACCACAGAAACAATTATGATATGATAATTCTGTAGCAGACAGATGTTTGCAGAGCAGTGTCTGTACAGGCAGTTTTGTACTTAACTGAACGAAAACAGTTTGAACCAGCAACAGACTGAACTTAATCAGACTGAAGACAGTCGGAGGCAGCACCATAACATCACAGAGTCGAGATTATGAATCTGAACGAAACGATTTGAATCAGAAAAGTGATTCATAATCTCCACCTGTATCGAGCAGATCTACTGTGTTCTGACTCAAATATTTTCCAGAAAATATAAAAACTACAAAAGTAAAAGTACTCTGATGTCTTTCTAAACACTCAGTTCTACATGAAAGTTCCAACAGTGCAATACTGCTGTGTGGTAGAGCAGGACACAGAAGGACGTTTCAAATCTCTTTTATGCGAGGAACAATGCATGGCATGTTTTAGAAAATGATCAGTAATGAAAAGTATAAAGTGATCTTAGGTGGTTTAAAGTGAATATTGTCTAATGCTCACCTGGTAGACGGTAAGTAGGAGAATGAAGTCATGCAAAAGACCTTCGTCAGGCAACAGCTATGAGGAGGTCGAGACTGAAACATCAGTAAAAACGTGTGTATGGTGCTTTAATGTCAAATAACAAAGGTAAGTCACTTTGTACAAAAAAGATCTACAGGTGGTCAAGAAAAGTCAGTGTGATTATATATTTATGTAATCTTGCCCTGATCATGAAGCTCTTATTCAACATCTTCAGTTTAAAAAACAGACCAACATTTATTCGCTCAAGTTAAGTTTATTTCAGTTTGTCTTCACAACAGCTTCAATAACAGAAGATCAGTCGTCTGTCTCTGTACACGCTGGTTAGTAAAAAAACTAAAGTCAGATCAGACGGTCTCCTCCAACATTCACTGACATCGTGTCTCATTTTATGTATTTTTTGCATTGAGAGTGAACATCCGAGTCGATGCAGCAACACCGTCCATCTGAAGAGTTCATTAAAAATACAACAAACAGGTCGAACAGGAAGAGTTCGGTTTGTCTCCTCTGTACGACGACGCCACATTAACTTCCCCTCGTCCTGAAGGAGCGGTTACGATGAAGACACAAATAAAATGAACTGCATTTCAAAAACAATCTCATCAACACAATCAACCCACTGACAGAACACTGACCGTTTTGGCAGTACGGAATACTTTGAGGCAATGGAGACTGGAAATGTTCCTGGCAACAGCCTTTTCTCTATAATTAGAAAAAATGTCATTGTTATTTCCAGAAACTTCAAAGGAAGGAAAATTTTGAAATAAAGTGTTACCAAACCTTCTTGTTCAGGTTGGACATTGTTCACTTGCTTGCTGTTCCTACAGAGTGAAATAACTCTACTGGAATCACTGGAATTTGAGCTGGTACCAGTTGGTGCCACTCCCTTAAATTAGCTGGATGTGAAGTAAAGATGGAAGACTTACAAAACAGTAAAGTTTAAACTTGATTTTTCCACTCAGCTCTCCGAATTATTAAAAAGTGCCAGCGGTTAAAGGAACAGTCCAACATTTTGGGAAATACACGCGTTGGCATCAAACCCATTTTCAGAAGTGAGGATTGATACCAGTTTCATCTCAGTGCATCCAGTACAGACATAAACTATATGGCCAAAAGTATGTGGACATGTCGGTTTACTTAAATCACTTTTTCTGTGCGGCCAAACACGACTTCTACGATCTCACTGGGTGGGTTGGTCGACCAGTTACAACTTTGTCTTTTCTGCGACAAAATTCAGTTTAATTTCTATCACAGCAAAGACGTCTGCAGCCACAACAATCATATACTACTCCAATTATATTAAAACAAGCTGATTAAAGTTTACGACAGATCTTTTGACAGCAGCCATGTGGGAAATCACACCGTGGAACTGCTCAAACTGCAAACAGCCGACCAAAATGTCTGCAAGACATCCATCTGATCGTCCAACAGCCAGTTAATCGTTTAGTCAGTTTATCACACTGTGACCCACGCCACACTGAACGACAACAGAGCTTGATTCTAAATGTCAAGGTTGTGTCTGCCCAGCTTTAGTCCCAATGAAGGGAAATCTTAATGCCACAGTATACGATGATATTTCAGACAACAGTGTTCTTCCAGCTTTTTGTCAACAGTTTGTTTCTTTCCTGCTTCAGCATGACAACGCCCCCGTGCACAAAGCAGAGGTGTGGAGGAACTTGACTGTAAGCCAGACCTCATCACCCAACATCTGTGCCCGACCAAGTAGTGCATCTGTAAAGAGATGACGCGAAGAGATGAAGCTGCCAATCACCTTCTCATCTGACTCTGGGAAGACACTAAAATGTTGGACGGTGCCTTTAACAAGTCAGCATCAGCAGACTGGATGCAGGTAAATCCTCCCAGACTCCACTGCCTCAAAAATACCCTCCATCATCACCTGCAGACTCAAAAACTACAACAGCCAAAGAGTGTGTAAACCTAAAAATGGTAAACTGTAAAAAAGGTCTTTGTAAACCAGATGAGTAAACTGCACAGCAGAATGTCACTGATCCAAACTACAGATGTACAAACATACAGGAATCTGAAAGAAAAACTCTACAGACTGATGTCCAACAGTGATCAGTTTGGATTAGAAATATTCTGCTGCATCAGAACCAGAAACAGTATCTGTATTAAGGTAAACATGCATCAAAAACATGGCAGACGTGATCCAGCTTCTCCCAAAGCTACAAAGTAAAGAGCCGAGGCTGTAATCTGTGTTTCTATCAGGAGTGTTTTCACACCGCCGACACACAATAAAACTAAACCAGCGAGCAGAAGGAGATTTTTACCTTGTTAGTGGCGAAGCTAAAAGGAGCACTATGACATTTTGTTTAATTTGCTTCCGGTCTTTGTGCTAAACTCGGTTAAACATGTTACAGACATGAAGCAGATGATATGAAGGAAGCTTCTATTCAAACTCTATAAGACAGAAAACTTCCCAAAAGGTTTAGAGTTTTCTTTTAAGGATGACGGTCGGTGCATCCAACACTTTGGACCTGCTGACAACCTCTGGCCAGATATCCAGTGGATATTCCCGCTGGATGATTCCTCGTGATTTTGGTGAAACCCCTGATGTTCCCTCTCGCACCACTCTCGGGGAAAAAAATGAAATTTTGTTTGTTGTTTGTTCTGTCCAACCCTGGTGAATTGTGAGGTGTAATGAACACTGCAGCCTCTTGAGGCTGCTAGTGAGGCTTTAGTGTCTGTATTCACCCTCAAAAGGTCCAAAAAATTACAGATAACAGCAGTTTGCAGAATAACAGGGCAGCAAGGATCAATCAGCTGTTCAAACGGATCAGTTGATTATAACTGATCAACATTTACACGGTATAGTAGCATTTCTAAACCTAAAATGGATGTTTGTGGGGCTGACTTTATCTTCTGTCATGACTTGGCTATGTGCTGCTTTTGTAATTGTTTTGTGTTTCTATATGTAATGATTGTGTCAAATTAGATTAGTGGTTCTCAGCAACCAGGCTGTAACCATGAACTACCAGGCCACAAAGATGTGAGCCATTCTGACAATAACCGATCTCCTACCCACTCTCCCCTGCCACCACCTCCAGCTACAGAGAGCACAGCACCACATGACATGACATTAGACAGAGCGCTTACAGCGGCCCTGAATGCCTCAATAAGTGGTGAATTTGCTTTGATCTGCTTTTTTAATATTTGGTAATGGTAAAAGGTGGAGCCAAATGAAGTCTCTCATGGTTCTGACACATTGAGCTTCAATTAAACACATGAACTTAGATTTAACCACAGGAGAGTTCATCTGTAAAAATGTCATGAGGCATAGCAAACAGCCATAAAAATGTTCTGCTATGAATGCCTTTGTTGTTGTTTTTGCCATATTTCAATGCAAACACCAACTCCCACTACCATGCATGGCCACACTGAAATTCAAACACTGGATGAGAGCATCAGATTACAGCCTTAGTCTTCTAGTTTTGAGCTTTGAGACAGTTTGTAAATGTTCACAACCTCATGAAAGCTGTTTAAAATCTCTGGAATGACAAGTTTCAACTTCTTTCTCTTAAAAGTTCATATGATCGGCCGGCCTGTTTGTCAGCCGCTGTAGAAGGTGCATCCTTAAACCTCCCCGTCTCAAACACATCACACAACTAATGTCTACTTCATGCCAAAAATACTGCATAGATAATAACCATGGAAATAAAAACAAGTGTGGAATATGATGTCAAAAGCAAAAAAATTAAATACTACTATATATACAGTGGTTTTAAAAGTATTTGTTGTGCCGGTGCACGTTAACCACGTGCGTGATTATAACCACGTTTTAAATTTCAAATCATATAACTGTGTGCATAAACATAAATACTAATATTTCATAAGTTCATCTTTAGTGTGGTTCAGAGTACAGTAACAGAGTGGCAGAGAACAGAAACCTTTATCTCCATTCAGAAAGTTTTTTGTTTTGGTTTGTTTTAGCAGACCAATGAACTCTGGGAAGGTTCTGTAATTCGATACAGACTCAAACTAAACGTGACAAAACTAGAAATGTATGAAAAGTTGTATTATGGACATGTGAGGTTTCCTCTCGGATGCTGATTAATACACAAACAAACATCCCTCAGTCTGTCAATACAAACACCTGCGTCAGTATCAAACACACAGGTTCTTCTCCTTCACTTTGTGATGATTCCTGTCTCTGAATAACGGCATCAGACACATTTTAATAAAATAACAGACGGCAACAGAGGTGTGACAGCTTCTGTTGTCAAAAGTCAAACGTTTGAGGCAAAGAACATGAGAAACTTTCATGGTTAGCGAGTATTAAAACCTCAGCATGTGAGGAAATACTGTTGGTTCATACTTGACCTTGGGAATGGTGGTTTGACCAAATAATCTCTAATCGCAGTCAATTTATCAGCTTTTTTGGAGCTGACACACTCAATGACAACTGAGCAAACTCCATCCACTGATGAAAACCATAAGATCCTGTTTAAAGCTCCAGAAAGCCAGAAAAATCAGGTGTCGACTTTGAGTGAAGATTATTTTGTCCAAAAAAATAAAGACTTTGACTGGGAAGTTTATTCTACTGACTAATTTAGTATATAACCGAGTATGTTTGTGGCAGTAATGTGAACTAGGAATTGTGGATAAGAGGACAGATGTTAACTAGTGGTCATATTTGACTTTTCTTACCCAGTCAGACCAACTTTAACTTTTTATTGTCTCTGTGTGCAGTCTGAAACTCACTTTCACTAGTCTCCTGTATTAAATGGGACAAACTGGCAGGATGACAGCTCATAAACAATCTGTCCAATAAACAAACTGTTTGTTTACTGGTCTACTTGTAATCGGCTGATGTGACTGTCTCCGAACAAAAACTAAAATTAAGCAAAGTCAGCTTTTCCACCACTGTGGTTTGGGGCAAATAAACAAACTGTAGCTGTAGATATAACTTTAGTCTTCAAATGACCAAAGGTGGTTGGTCATGAGGTGTATTTTAAATGCTGCTGTAGTTTACTGTCCTTAGAAAAACTTGTTAACCCTTCGAACCCTCGGCTATGTTTGCTTGGTATTCACTCCCTTCATTTTACAGGCTTATGGCACAGTTAACCCCTTATCATAGATTGTTATTTTAGAAATGCCATCATTCATGTTGTCCTCAAACATTAATTCATCATACTGCATATGTTCTAGGACAATATTTATGCAAAACGTAATTTTACATTATTACATAATTTGAAGTTTTTTGCTTTCACCACACACTAAATATCTGAATGTGAATGAGAAAGGAGAGCGCTGTTGTTCCAGGGATATAAAAAGCATGTTGGTGGGACATTCAGAGACCTTGTTCAGTCAGATAATGTACCGATAATACTGATAATGGATGGATAATGTCATGTTGTTTTATTGTTGTTTTGTTTTTATTTCCATTTGGGATTAATTTGTTTTTTCAGTTTTGGCACTACGATTCCCATGGGTGATATAAAAAGTCTAAGTATAATGTTGCCATGGAAACAGTGACTTAGATGTGTGCGACACACCTGAACACTGTTTTTAGCCTGTATTTGTTTACATTTTAGGTATGTTTTAAATATGATTTTTTAGGTAAGTTCTGCTGATGTCACATGATGTGTTTGTGTGTTCACTTTTGAGAAATGTACGAAACTGAGAAGAACAATCAGGTGAATCGTTCTAAATTTCTCATGTCCGCTGCCTCTGTTTGCTCTTTGTTGTGGTCTGTTCGCTCTGCGCTCTCTGCCCTTCAGTAGGCACTAGTTGGTTAAACGTTACTGGTTTTGCTCTTGCCCTTGGCTCCTCCTCCTGGGCTGCCTTTACTCTCTGACTTCCTGCCAGGTGAGTTCTGACAGGTGGACAGTTTCACAGCAGAGCCTGACTGACCACCACTGTTGTTGTTGTTGTTGTTGTGGTTTGTGTTTCCGCTCAGTGTCTCCATGATGGAGCGGAACGCCCCGAACGGCCGCTTGCTTTCAGAGCTTCCTGTTGGAGTCCTCTCCTTCCCATGATGCCCTTTGGTCGGCTCTGCTTCCTGATTGGAGCTCTTGTGGACTTGCTCGTCAAAGGTGACCCTCAGTTTGAGGTTCTGAGACGTCTTCCTGCGTGACGAGGGCGACTTCAGGGCGCTCTTGGGGCTGGTGGCAACTTTCTGGCCGTTAGCGGCGTCGTGGCAGTCGCCGGAAGCGTCTGGTGTTTTACCGTCTGCGGCCTCAGGGTCGCTGGAGGTGGGGGAGGGGTTGTAACCGACGCTGTCCACCGACTTTGACCCGCTGAGAGAAAACGCCAGCTTTCTGTCAGCTGTGGAAGAGGAGGAGGAGGGGGGGAGGTGCTTCTTCATCATCAGGTTAAGGTGGTTTGACACGGGCTCCTCCTCTGTGATTGGCAGGTGGGACGGCCTATCAGGTCGCAGCGTGTTTGAGGCCGTGGCGCCTTGATTTTTACCTTCCTCTGGGGGATAACCGTCTGAATCTGATTCACTCAGAGAGCGCTGCATGATCTGTTTGAGTCTGGCTAGTTTGAGCTCTCTCCTCTCCACCAGCCCCGTCCTGCGTGCCCCAGGGGCCCCGGGGCCACTGCTCAGGCCACCCGCTGGAGGCAGCCTCTCCCTGGAACACAACGTGTCCGACATGTCCTTCCCCAGCAGCTGCCGCAGCACCGAGTCTGGTCCCACCCCTCCCTGACGAACCAACCAATGACCGTCACCCGGAGTCCCCTCCGCTGTCAACATCATCTCTGGCCACGCCTCCACTGAGGGCTGATGGGAGCTGGAGTCCAGAGAGGGAGACAAAAATTATCCATTTCCATCCATTTTTTTAATGTGAATGTTGTTATTGTCTTCAGTTATTACAACTATTACTACTAAGACCAACACCCTCACTGCTGCTACCACTACAACCATTACTATACACTAATACTACTATTACTCATAGTAGTACTTGCTTTTCTTCCATAACTACATTTACTGCTACTGGTGCTACCACTACTGCTTTTTATGCAACTACTGCAACTCTTCCTACTGCTACACTTCTACTACTACTACTACTACTACTTCTACTACTACTACTACTACTACTACTACTACAGCTAGTACTGAAATATATTGATATTATCGATAAACAAAGTTAAACTCATCTGAGTTCTGAACTAGTCTTACCTAAAATTGTTGTATCAAATCAATTAATTAAAAACTGCAATAAATGTAATAAATAACAGAGAGTAGACCTGAAGTCTCTCCGTACTTCTTGGCCTGCTTGTTTTCCACCTGCCTCAATCCCCACAATGGAGCAAAGCCTGAGAACTGGTTCAGGTGGTGTATTTAAGATCTTTTGTGCTGCTCACCTGAAAACTGCTGTGACCGCTGCGATCACTTGCTTTCACTACTGCTGCCGCCACCGCTGCTCGTATCTGAGTCTCTGAGTGTAAATTCTTCTCCCCAGTCTCTGCTGTGCTGAGACTGGTGTATGTTTGCGGGGAGTGACAACTATCACAGTGGCGACTGCTCTGTTTTCCAGCACTGACACTCNACTCGCACGTCTTGGCTACTACACCTTGACTTCTCTTTGTCAGGTGATAGCTTGTCTTATTCTGTGGTTTTGTAGCCGTCACAATGAATGAGAAGAAACTTATCGTGGTATATAAATATCCAACATTATAAAATAATACAACTCAAGACTCATGGGAGCCATAGTTGTTGTAAAGTACCACTAAAGAGAAAGCCAGGGCCCTTTATGTGTGAGTGTTACCTGGGTGACCTGGAAGGTGTCCCCTCTGCCTTGTTGGGGTCCATCAGTCTCTGCAATTGTTTCTGTAGAGCCATCCTCTCTGATGCCTGCCTGCATGACAAATAACACACAACAGGATTTACATCAATCAGTGTAGACAGCCTGTAACTGTAGCTGCTGAGCTGCTGGATACGTTTGAACTCAGCTGTTCGAGGGACAAAAATGATGGGCTCTATTTTAATATCTGTGCCGCGACCAGCACAAACGTTTCTGCTGACCTTGAAATTCTCTTTGCCTTTGTGTGTTTGGTAACTTCATGCCCAGCACAGTGTGCAGGAAGGAGGAAAAGTCCAAACAGGTGGGAGTTTTAGTCAAGTTAGGCAGTGAAAAGCAAGCTGCTGCTACTTTGAAAATGGTTCTTTGACTTGTTGAGAATAGACATTTCAGAACTTTGTCTGTTTCTGGTTGTTCAGTTGGCAATTTGGTGATTCTGCCAACATGCTGCAAACTAAATACTAAAACTAAACCATGAAAGCATAATATAAAGGAAATGTGTAGAAATGATGAAATCATGCTGAAAAATGTAAATAAAAATTTTAATTAAACCCAATCGAATACCTAAATTAAAATCATGCCAGTTTAACTAAATTAAGGCAGGAACATTGGTAAAAAAGAAAAGACTGCATTAATCTATAGATACATGATTATCCACAGCTGCTTCATACAGAATAAAAACCTTCTCCAGTTAATTAAATGAAAGCCATTTAAAGGCAGCAGGACAGACATGTTGACAAATCTCCAGTTTAATAAATAAAATCTTTAAAATACTGACGACATAAATAAGAACTGTAAGAACAACAACTGAGAAACTACAAAAACATTTAACAACATTTAAACATTTAAAGTAAAGATACTGTAACTTACTCATTGAGCTGTTTGGTGAGTTTAACAACCTGCGAGGCCAGCGACATGCAGGTTTCCACGACGACCAGGTATCGGGCGCAGGTGGTGTGTCCCTGCCGCTCTGCACTCTGGGAAGGCCGCTCCCCCTGCTGGTTCTGGACCGTCACGTTGGAGCCGTACTCCACCAGAGTCTGGATACAGAAATACAGGATTCAAAACAGAAACATTATTATTAGTACTTCTGACTCTGTGTAGTAAAATTCTCTCCCCGCAGTGCAGATCGTCTCGGCTCTGCTGGGAAGGAGCAGCTATTTTATCTACAACAGATCATTAACTTAATCAGTATTTTGATGGTCGGCCTGGCTAGCCAACAGGAAGCAGACAAGACTGATAACATCCGCCTCTCCTTCAGCAGGGTGTGCCACCTTCCAGAAATAAAAAACACTCAGCTTCCACCGTTGGAAATGAGCTTCAGACTGTAAAACACATTTTATAATAAATTCATGTTTTAACATGAAAAGTTGGAGCAGAGTAACTGAAGCTGGATGTTCCTGAAAAACAGAACAACTGATTGTCACACCAGCAGGAAAAATAAACACTAAAATCTGGGCTTTAATGTTGTGGCTTTATAGTCACGTTCTGTATTATTGAGCTGTAGCTGTAAGAATTACCAGAACACAATCTTAAGTGGGGCTCTATTAGTGCTCCACTAGTCTGAAAACTCAAGTGGATTTATGTGACATCGACCCTTCAGGGAAAGATTACTTGAGGGGAAATGATCGTTTCCTCTGTACAATGTGTGATGGAAGGTCAAGTGATGCATAAGTGAGCAAACAAGCAATAATTAGAGGCTGAGAGGATTTCTAAAAGTAACTTTTGTTCTTCACTTTTTTGAGTACTTTTAAATCATTCATTACTCAAAATTACAAGATTGCTGAAGGGTAAATGTGCTCCATTTTTCTATATTCTATCCGAGGAATAGTGATAGTTAAGTTAAGTTGCTAGTTTCCAGCAGTACACACCTGTATACAGGTGAGGTGTCCGTACTGGGCTGCTACGTGGACAGCAGTGTTTCCGTTCTGGTCGATTTCGTCCAGAGAGATTGCCTGTTCCTGCATGAACTGAAGCAACCACAACAAGACCTTCTCCTGGAGAGACAGACAGACGGACAGAGAGTTTTTACTGTCTTTTATTAAAACAAGTCAACCGACCACACTCCAATCTTTCCCAACACACACACACACACACACACACATATGCCCAGCTTGCACATTAGCCACCATGAAAGCATAACACAATAGCATTCAATATAATAAATGTCTTTATCAAAGACCAGTTGAGTCCCCCTTAAACTGCAGACAGTCCCATCTATACATCACAGCCTCTGAAACATATCAAGGTCTTTACATAAACATAATTAGACTTTTCCCTATAACACCACTGGCTTGATTTGTGTCTTGTCTTCTTCTAATAGTCAATTTGGGCATTTTTCTGGCTTTAACCTTAAACACAATTTAGTTGCTAAATGATGAAATTGTAGGAATAAGTAAATGTGGGGCACGAAGTATAAAGGTTGAGCTGAGGCCTCGTTTTTTAATTAAATAAAAAGGTTTAGTGACTTGATTGGACAGTTTTGGTGATGTCATCCTGTGGATATTCTTTCTTGTTGGTGCGTATTTGTATTTAGGTGAATGTGTGTGTGTGTGTGTGTGTGTGTGTGTGTGTGTTACCTGTCCATAGCGGGCAGCGTAGTGGATCAGACTGGGATGTTCTCTGGTACAGCTCAGCTCTGCGATGGCCTCGGTCTCACTCACCATCCACCTCACACACTCCAGATGACCGTTCTGCNTGGAGTGTGTGAGGTGGATGGTGAGTGAGACCGAGGCCATCGCAGAGCTGAGCTGTACCAGAGAACATCCCAGTCTGATCCACTACGCTGCCCGCTATGGACAGGTAACACACACACACACACACACACACACACACACACACACACACACAGTTAACATGTTTCAGTAAGGACCAGGTGGTTGGAAATCTCTCATGTCATTAATCTGAGTGAATAAACAAGAGGCTTGTTGATAAGAGCCAATCAGGACTCAGCTGCCCAGCTTGTCTCTAGATAACACACTTCCTGTCTGGCAGCCAATCAAGAGCCTGGTTTCCACTGCATGGCAGACAAAACAAGTCCTGCTGAGTATTTACAGTGTTCACTTTCCTCAGTTTCATTCCAAGGACTCATTTTGAACATCCTGCTGCTGCCAACAGAGCTGATGTAAAAATTTACATCACTTTATCAAAAGCCTCCATCTTAATCCTTTATGACCTCACTGACCGCCTGCCAACAGCCAATCAAATGTCTGCAAATGTCCTTGTTAGCTTACAGATGTTTCTTTTTTTCTTTAAGGACCTGCAGGTGCAAAATGGAGGAAATTAAGCAGATTATTTAAAGCTGTACAGGAGCAGATATATTTACATCAGGCCGGGTGAATACAAAACTAAAATAAGTTTGAGGATGAAGCTGCACAATAAACATCCATTTACAATCTTTATATTATTCATGTTAAATGAAAAAGACTCTTTGAGCCCCTTTAAGCTGCCCAATTCTCTGTTCCATATACACACTGGACACTTTATTAGGTACATTATACTGAAAGGTGTTTAGTAGAATATTAAGCAGAGTAGTGAGTATTAGGGAGAATTCTTTACTCTATTTTTTACTCATATTTACTCTAAATACCAAGTATTCTTATCCGATTACTCCACTGATCATCAGAAGAATCTGTAGAATATTAAATTATGACCAAAATTAGTAAATCTTTTTAGTTCACATTAACAGTGTGTTAGTCAGCAGCTCAGTCAGTCACACTACTTAATTCAAACTGCTT
>NTHP01000328.1:522074-533140 GCA_003416845.1 Oplegnathus fasciatus
CACACACACACACACACACACACCTTGACTCCCAGACCAGCGGGGGTGAGCTGTTGGTTGTTGCGCTCGTTGAGGCCGTCCTCCCCCATCAGAGACGTGAGATGCTGCAGACAGTCGGCATGACCCTGAGAGGCCGAGATGTGCAGAAGGTTGTTCCCATCCTCATCTCTGATCAGCTCCAGCTTATCTGCCGCCAGGTGAGGCTGCAGGAGGGGGAGGAGGAGGAGGAGGAGGAGGAGAAGAGGTGGAGGAAGAGGGAGAAAAAGTAGAGTGAAAAACAGAAAGAGGAGCAGGAGGAGGAGGAGGAGGAGGAGAAGGAGAAAGAAGAACATCAGATGTGGTTTGCAAATGTCAGATCGCCCACCTCCTACTCTTCCACTGGCCAGAACGTTTTAGCATGACGGCCTCCCACTCACCAGCAAAGAGATCTGTCCCTCTCGGACGATGTTGATGATGTTCTGGTTCTTCTTGGTCTCCTCGTCCACCTCCCCTCCTGCTCCTCCACCTCCTCCAAACCCCCTCGGCCCACCGCTGCCTCCACCTCCTCCTCCTGGTCCAGGAGCCCAGGGCTTGGAGGCGTCCTGCCTGCCCACGCTGCACNGTGAGATGCTGCAGACAGTCGGCATGACCCTGAGAGGCCGAGATGTGCAGAAGGTTGTTCCCATCCTCATCTCTGATCAGCTCCAGGTTATCTGCCGCCAGGTGAGGCTGCAGGAGGGGGAGGAGGAGGAGGAGGAGGAGGAGGAGAAGGAGAAAGAAGAACATCAGATGTGGTTTGCAAATGTCAGATCGCCCACCTCCTACTCTTCCACTGGCCAGAACGTTTTAGCATGACGGCCTCCCACTCACCAGCAAAGAGATCTGTCCCTCTCGGACGATGTTGATGATGTTCTGGTTCTTCTTGGTCTCCTCGTCCACCTCCCCTCCTGCTCCTCCACCTCCTCCAAACCCCCTCGGCCCACCGCTGCCTCCACCTCCTCCTCCTGGTCCAGGAGCCCAGGGCTTGGAGGCGTCCTGCCTGCCCACGCTGCACCCTGGCAGGGGGAACATCAGTGCCGGGCCCCCTGGAGGCTCCACGCCCGGCCTCTGGCTCTGGGAGTCTGGGTAGACCCTCGCAGACAGCAGCTTGTCTGGAAGTCATTATTCAAACAAGTCACATCCCATCATGCCTTTACACAATGTTATGACAGTGTGAAACAGAGAAGTTGATTTTTAGTTCGCACCTGCATCAGAGAAAGAAGAGAGGGAGGAGGAGCAGCTGAGGAGTCCGGAGGAGAGCAACTCCGACTGGTAGCCTCCTCCAGCTGGGGTGCGGTGGAGGTGGTGGAGGTCTGGATCCATCGACTTGGACTTCCTCAGGTCTGACCACTTCACCGGGGACAGAACACAATACTGCAGGAAACACATGAATTACAACTGTGTGACTTTTCAAATCAAGTCATAATATTACAGCTGATGAAATAATAATTTTACTCCAGTTGTTGAGTGATCTAATTTCTACATGAAAGCAAAATGATAACGATGAAGTTCAACTTGTAAATAAGCTTAGCCACACTTCTACAGACAATTCTACCCATGTAGTTCACATTTAGCAAGATATTACATTTGCAGTATACTCAATACTCAAATACTGTCAGTCCGTTATGTGCAGTATACTGAATATTATAGTACTAGTAGAGTACTAAAACCACTAGTCAGCGCTGAGGGCAGTAGTCAACTGCTTGTAGATGATATGATTTTACCAAACATCACCACATTTACAGCGGTAATGTGTAAAACATCAATGCCTGTATAAACTTGGATAGTTTCTGTTACATCAGGTGTGGTGGCACAGCAATCCCTTCAAATCTGAGGGTCTGATGTATATTCCACAAGTCTTGCTAAAAAATTACCTTTACAGTTTTCTCAACAATCCATACACAATGATTTCCCTACTAGGCCACCCTTGTGGGCTCTGTGGACTGTAGATCGATGTGTACCTGAGTCTGTGAGCTGCTGCTGCCCAGGCTCAGAGGCTCGTTGTGGGGTAAAGCAGAGCTCTTAAGCCCCCCTCCCCGAGTCCTCTCCAGGGTGCCTCCGCCCAGGTTGCTCCCTGTCACGGTGCGCTTGTCGTGAGGGACGCGAGGCAGCGTGGACATCTGCTGACTGGACTTGATATAAGGCACGTCCAGGATCTCGTCCATGTCCAGATCGTAGTGCTCCAGCTCCCCAAACAGAGCCTGGGGGTTGTTTCCTCCAACAACACCAACGCTGCCTCCACCAAGGCCCTTCGCCTTCCCTCCCGGCCCGTCAGAGGAAGTGGAGGCAGGAGTCGGTTTGTCAGAGCTGGGGTCATCTTTACTGCCCTCCGCCGGCTCCCCCAGTACCAGACCCTGACCCTGGACTTTACCATCAGAGTCAGAGTCAGTGGTCTCTGGTTGGTGTTTGAGAGGGGAGACCCTCTTCACCGGCCGGAACTTACTGTGGACCTCAGGGAGCCCCGTGGGCTTGATTCCCCCACCGCTGTGGGAGGAAACGCCACGACTCCAGTTGATGGCTGGAGCTGCAGGAGGAGACGATAAGAGATCAGCTGAGTTTAAACAGTGTAGTTTAGTCACTCAGTAGAGGCGACTCTGCTGCACAGTTTTAGTTAAAAAGAGAGTGAAACTTCTAACTGAGCTGTACTTCTATAATAGTTACCTGGTCTCTCCTCGGCCTGGCCATCACTCCTCCTGGACAACTCTGGGATGCTCTTCAGAGACGTCACAGAATACTGCAGATGAAAAGAAAGAGTGAGAGANNAATTGAGAGAAAATTGCACACAGCAGTTCAGCAGCTGTGCAAAGCAGTTATATTTAGATATTAGTTCATTGTAGTAGCAGTTATGTTGCTCTAAGTACAGACAGACTACAGCACGAAGCAGTGAGGCAGCTGCAGGTTACAGATGAGGAATTAAACACTGAGCTGAAACTAATGCAGCCTCTCTAAATCCTTCATGAAGTGAACTTTTTGTTCAAACTGTTTTAGAGAGCTGCTGATTTCTAACATTTAGTCTCTCCTTGTCGATTTAAATGTTCCAACAAAACCTTCATACAGGTAAGATGTACAGCAGGACTGTTGTATTAGACTGCATTAGTTTTAACTGGGTGTACCTAATGAACTGGACACTGAATGCACATATGTGTTTGTAGCATCTACACTGTATGTTGCACCTGGATGGACCATAGACTGTATATAAAGATGGACGACGCGTCTTCACTTCCTCCCACTGTACAAACTGAAGCCAAAATACGTCCAGGATCTCAGACGCTGCCATCTTGTGCTGGTGACGTCATTTGGAGCCAGAGTCCGCGCAGTAGTGATCGGGGAAGGAGCCGCGGTATCGAGGTCCCACCCATAGACCTACCGACTTGATCAGTAATCAATAACTAGTAACTGCTAGCTAACAATCACCTGCTAAAGTTAAAGTTACATCTCCTCTCGACGTTCCTCCCAACGTACAATTCCCAAAAAAAAGTCCCCAGGTGACTCCGCAACTATTTGACTGTGACTGACAGCTGTCAATCATGGTGTTTCACCCCCTTTTTATAGCATCAAATAACTCATTAAAACCAAACTTTTCAGAAAAACAAACATTTGAACAAACATCAGCGTGATAAGAACGACCTAAAATGACAGAAACCATCTTTGGGAAAAATGTATTTTGACGTGTACTTTGATTTTTTAGTTTGGCCCAATCTGCTGACATGGAGCAGCCACCAGGGGGCGATCAAGATGTTTTGGCTTCACTTTGGGGAAGCTGTCATGTCGTCCATCCTTATATACCGTCTATGGGGTGGATGCACCCTATTCTGATATTTCTACGTAACAGTTAGGTTCATGTACGTGTTTGTTTGATAAATGTATGCAGTTGTTTGTTTTCACACATTACTGTGGGGAGTTGTAGGTAAAGGTGAGGCTGTTGCAAGTGCATAGTTAGGCCTCCTGGTGACCCACACAGCGATCCACAGGATCAAGCCTGAGGCAGATGGAGACATTTTTAGTGGACTTGATTGTACTGAGTATCTGAAGGCCACTTCGAATACGTTTATACATTGAACACCACTGCCCTCCAGGTATGACACCTGTCAAAAATGCCCCAATCTCACAGCCAACTGTGGCGCTTTATTTTAGTCACAAACCCTTCGCTTTCTCTGTGTACACACACAGATGACTTTTGGAGTTTCCGACCAGCATTAGATTAGTTTTATTAAAATGGAGTTTTTAACTGGTTATGAAACAGTCTCAATTTCATACTGATGCCTCTATATGACCTACATAAGCAAACGAGACCAACAGTGAGAGGATTGGCTATTTCTATTAGTTTCTAATAGTTATTCTTAATGCCTGCCACCGGGTCGGGGTTTTCCGCGATATCTGACTAAACGGCGCTGGGGTTTGTTCTGACTGAATTCCAGTTGCTTCAGCTGCTGACTGAAGGTCCGTCTCCGGAGCTGCCGCCCGCTCTCCTCCTGGTGAAGTAGTCTCCTTGCAGCGGGGAGTGAAGCGGAGGGAACATGTAACCCAATGTTAGGTGAAACACTACCGCCTTTGTCCACAGGGACCGCCAAAATCAACACAAAATGAAAAGTTCCACAGAGCTGCTTTAAGCTGTAGTTTAGGTAGATGTCTGTAAGCATCAGGTAGCTGTATCAGTTAGGTCGGTGTAGTTAGCAGGTGTGTAGCAGTACGCAGCTGTTAGCTTGTTTATATCCTACTGACCACTGAATCATCAGAGAAGTCGATCTCATCCAGGTCCAGGTATTCAGGAGCCTCCATCTTCACACCACATCATCAGCCTCACCACCAGCTGCAGACAGTAACACACGCGTCACATTATAATAACTCTGTCACAAACATTATGAAGACACTTTTCAAAGTTATGGGAACAATTTACATGAAAAAGTACAAATAACTCTCACGTTAAGTCAGGGATCGTAATTATGTTTTAATTCTGCAAAAAGTTTCTGACCTTGAAGACGATCAGTCAACAGATACTTTGGTAACCACTGAATCACTAAAGCAATAATACCTTTTGTTTGTAGCTTCTGTGTAGCAGCATCATATCCATAAATGTGATAAAGAAAAACACTTTGTGGTTTTAATGCTTCAGTGATATGATCAGCAGGAATAAAACACAGGAAGTAGCTGCAGGAAACTGCTGTTGAAAAGTGTTTTCTGTGTTTTTGTGAAGCTTTTTCTAACTGAGATGACAAACTGCTGCTCAGTGAATAAAGAGGAAACTGTGGAAATAACAAACCTGACTTCTATTTTAAGGAGGATTTTCACTCTTACCAACTAACAAAGGCTGAATGTGGTTTGAGGAAAATCAAATCCTTTTCTGCTCAGTAATACCGGAGGTTTAAAACGGTTTAAAGCCCAAAGTGTCAACTGCACAAACTGCCTGAGCTGTTGTGATCAAAGGCCACAAACAGCAGGATAATCAGGACTGATCGGAGAGCAGCGTGACTCTCAGCGCGCGCACAGATTTACGGACGCAGCACGCAACCTGAAGCAACACGAGAGCAAGAACCGACCCTGCTGACGGACACTCTGACACTAATACGTCAAATAACACTGAGCTTCTGTTTGGAAGAAAACTAAAAATAATAGTCACAGTTCCTTAGTAACCAAATTTAAGGGATCCTGATCGACTATGGTTGTTCATGTTAGAAAACAAAAGAAATCTTAATTGTTGTTAGCAGTATCAGCCTCAATAATCCATATCAATCACAATTACTGCTGAACATTAGTCGATTCATTGACAGAAATTTAATCTGCAACAATTTTGATAATTGTTTCCGTTGTTTCATCGAGCAAACATGCCAAACATCTTCTCTAATATGAGGATTTGCTGCTTTTCTCTTTTGGCTGTTTTCACCGTTGTCAGATAATAATCCACAGATTAATCGATAATCAGCGTTCGTGGCAGCTCTAAGAGGATCACATGAACCTGCTTTCACTGAAACCACTGCTGCCTACAGTCCAGTCAGACCGCTCGCGTCATCAGGTGGTGTACCTACAATAAGATCCAGATGTGTTCAGGGTGCTTTTAGTTACTTTGGTCCGGTTCCCTGGAACAAACTGCATGCTGACCTGGGATCTGTCACAACTGTGTCCACACTCAAGGGCAAAACGTGTTCTCAGGCTTATGTAAGTTGAGTTTACTTGTCATTAAATGTGGGATATAAATAAAACTGCAGCTACAACCACCACTGTACTACAAGCTATTTTCTTCTAATCCTCTGAACAATGGTCTTTTCTGTTGCACCTCTTCCACACAGAGGTCAGAGGTCAGCTACAGTGAAACACTGCTATGCTGGTAAAGCTTCAGTACCTTGCTAAAAGTACTACAGTACTCAATGAAGGATCCTGGCGTTTAAACAGGAAGTGATCAAAATAACGGCCATACTGCTGCGACTGTTTGGTTTTGGTCAGAGGTGTTAATGGTTATTTTTCAGGCTGTATTATGAGGAGTCTCTGTTTGTTTCACCGCTCCCTGCACATCACAGGTATTCGAAGATGTTTGAAATAAACTTAAAACTTCTATTCATAGTCGCAGGATGTTCGGAAAGCAGCAAACTGTGGAGCTTTCATGTAAGAGCGGAGTTGTTTTCAGACTGTGTGGGAGAGACCGCAGAACTAAACTGGTCAAAATAAAAACCTCTGATTGCAGCTTTGAGAAACAGTCGAGCCTAACATCCTTGATAACAACAGTTTGAGCCTGAAACCCGACATCAAAAATAAGGCTGAATGAAAGAAGAAGGAGAACGGCTGCTTTCTCTGTTTATGTGAACAGCTGACGAGTCCAAATCCTTCCAGGCAGCGAGACACGAAAACAATCGGAGAGATGAAATGTTGTTTTGGAGCAAAGTCAAGAAACAAGGTCGGGAGTTTTTGGGAGGAATTTGAAAGAGATTCGATTACTCTTTCTACACAGTGAAATTATATAAACATAACTTCACATTGCCCTCAGAGGTCAGGTGACACTGCGAGCTGAGCCGCATCAAAAGAGAAAAAAAATCCACCTTCCAACAAGTCTCGTTCTGTCTGATTTGCATGTTGTGTCTCATCCTCTGAACAGTACAAATAGAGATGTAAAAAGGAATTCATGTGGCAGCCGTGATGCAGCATCTCGCAGGTCAGGATGGCCTGCTGACTGCTGGCTTGTTAGCCAACAAGATAAAACATGTAAATCTGAATCGTCCTGGACGCACAGAAATGAAACTGATGTTGCTCTTCTTATCTGATTCTGGGTGTAAAAGTGTAAAAACACACCTATTTTCCTACTTTCCAAAGGGTCAGTTCATCCCAAAAAAAAAACAAACAAAAAACACATTTCCACACTTTCCTCTGGTGGCATCTCTCCGTCAAGATAGTTTGGGTTTTGTGATATCTGTCTCTGAGGTGAACAGAATCGAGTTTACGACAATAAAAACTGACACTGAAAACATTTCAGCAGCAACGTCTGCCTCTAGTGACGGTGTCCTTGTTCCTGTTGATAATCCACAAACCTCTCTGTCGACAGTTTCCAGGGACTATTTCTTAGGTACAAAGTATTTTTTTCCAATGAAAACCTTTTTACAGTGAAGTCTGTGGACTATCCAGGGTAACGGGGAAGGTTTCAGGAAAAAGATGAAATTTCTTTGGTACTTTTTCAAAGCTGTGAGTGGCACAAACTTTCCTTTCACCTCCAGAAGAGTAGACAGATATTTCAAAACCTGGACCAATAAAACCAAAACTATCTGCATGAATAGATACCACGAGACAGAAGAGAAGAAAATATGTTTCCCTTGACGTCTTCCCCGCGGGTTCGCTCATGACGTCCAGATTAACACAGCTAAAAGCGTCATAACAGGGTTTTTTTTTTAAGCACATCTTAGTCAATATACAACTACAAATTTAAAGATTTTAAAACAAAATGTCTTCAGGTGTTTTTGTCTGAGAGAGCTGGACTTCAGAGTTAAAGGCTGCTTTATAGAGACAAACACGAAGCAAACCAGGATTGAGACACCGAGCTACAAACGAGTCGTCAGCCTGGTGATTTGTTTTTAATAAAGATGCTTTCCCCAACTTCAGACTGCAGAAACAGCGTGGCGTTCAGTAACAGCAGCGTTTTCACACACACAGTCACAAGAAGGAGAACCGTTAGACAAACAAATTAAAGAGATAAACACTGCGATCAGACAGAATAAAGAAACGAAAAACATCTCTGAATAGAAAAAGTTGACGTTCTCTCAGTCATATTCTGAGCTGCTCCACCAGCTCCACCACCTATAATGTCACTGTCACCATCAGCCAGTTTGAGGCTGTAATTCAGACTACACGGAGACCTGATTACAGGCATTAAGACCTGCAGACTGGACGGTGGCCAGTTTAAATCTCATCAGTGTCTGTCAGACAGCGCCGAGGGTTCACAGTCACTTGGCATCATTTTAATCCACGTTTCCAAGTTATTAAGGCCTCATATTAGACTCAACATGTCACATTACTCATGTTTGGTTCAATAGGTTAGTTAGAAGTACTTCTTTTTTAAAGGTAAACATGGTACAAGTCATTTTATTTGCAAAAACTTCACACCCAAGTTTAGAGGGCTGGGAGGTAATTCTAAATAATCCTTTATTTCTTTAATATGATGGTTTCTATGAAATAAAACATTAAACTTCAGGAGACAGAGTGCAGGTGTTATTTGGTAAATGCCACATATTTTAGGAGTGTGACTACTGATTAGTCATTCTGATCAGGATGAGTCAGGATGAGTTTCCTCCCTGGCCAAACTACTTCAGTGTTTTTTGGGACTTTTTGGCCCCATTTCTTTAGACTTGCCTTTGTGTAATTTTACTTTTATTTCTGTTTCTATGTTGTTTTATGTGTGTATGTGTGCTGGTTGCCTTATTTCGTCTGTGAAGCTCACTTTATCATTTTACTGTGTTGTTAATTAACATTTCAAACCTAAACGTATTTAAAAAACAAACAAAATGAGCTCCTGAAGCTTTTGTTTTGCATGTTTGAGGTGTTTCCTGATGTAAAACACAACAGTGGGACATAATTCACCTCATTAAACAGTCGGCGTGATCACTTTATATTCGCCACATCATGATATAAATCAATATAGGAAAAATATTCTTATTAATACTGTGATATTGATTTAAACTTTGCCCTCATCTGGATTTAAACAGAAGATTTAACACGACAGGCTGAGCAGGGAAAGTAATAAAGTTAAGATCCTGCACAGATTCAGGACGCTTCAATAGTCACTTTTATACTTATAAATATATAAATATATACATAATTATATAATCATCTTAGCCTAGTGCCTCCAGGTCAGTGTTTCAGGCTGTTGTTTTGCTGAATATCCACCTATAATGTCTGTTTTTAATGACATGAAGGTGAGAATATGACATTTTGTGAGGAAGCTCTGACAGAAAAATACCTGCAGGCTGATGTAAGAGTGAGATAAAACAAGATTTGAGATTCTGGATCCATTTTTCTAATAATTAATAAGAATACTCGATACTAATTATCAGATAAGAATTAGCAGCAAACAGACTGACAGAAGCTAATAAAGCTCCTCGATCTCTGCTGGACACATAAAGCCAGCGGAGAGAGAGTTCAGGTGTGTTTGTCCTGATCCTTCACATTTAATCTGCTCTTACCTGCTCATGAAGCAGCAGGAGGCTAATTAGCTAAGCTAGCTCCATCCAGGGAAGCTAATGTGGAAGCTAACTGACTAGCCAGCCAGGCAGTTTGGAAAAATGAGGTCAAAACAGAGAGCTCAGGTTAAAAAAAACCCCCAAAAAAGGAGCCAGACCCGGGACACAGAGCGGGTTTCTTCTGGTTAACGCACGGTTTTATGATACGGTACCTTATGGACGTCAGGCAGCCCGGGAGAAAGAGCTGAGCTTGACGGGCTGACACAGCTAGCCGAGCCGCTAGCCGGAGCGATCCTTGGATCCAGCTGTTTTTTTCCTGCTGTCGCCTCGCTGTCTTGAAAAGCACAAAGACTTTGACATATGGGCAGCGCAGAGAGGAGGACACGAGGCGAGGGCTCACTCCGCACACGCTTCTGAGCACCGTGCTCAGCAGGGCGGAGGAGAGAACTACACTTTTACTTTCTGTAAAAAAAAATAAACTTTATGTGTGTGTGGCTGTGTTGACAAAGCTTTAAAGTGTGTGGTTTGTCTGTCTGGGGGAGGCCTGGGGCAATTGTAACAGGGGGCAGTTGTAACACACTTAATTCCTCCAATCAGAAACAAGCTAGAGTGATGACACTCACTCTGCACATGCTTAGTAGGAGTCTTTGTCTGCCTGTGGAAAGGGTGTATTAAAATAAATCTGTCCTAGTGTAGCAGCTCATCAATAAACTCTTCTTGTATAAAATGTGTGTTTTATATGTACTCAAACAATATTAGATATTGACAGGAAGTGTGAATATTACACGCGCCTGCAAAAGCAAAGTTCCTTTCATTGTCAGTTTGTCTCACAGACTGTATACAAAGATGGACGACGCGTCGCCACTCCCCCCACCCCCGCTGTACAAAAGTGAAGCTAAAATATCCCGGATACGGGCGCTGCCATCTTTGCGCTGGTGACGTCATTTGGAGCCGGAGTCTGCGCAGTAGTGATCGGGGGGAAGGAGCCGCGGGATTGTGGTCCCGCCCACACACCCGCCCGACTCGATCGGTAATCAATAATTAGTAACTGCTAGCTAACGATCACCTGCTCAAGTTGCAGTTACATCTTCACTCGACGTTCGTACCGACGTACAATTCCCGAAAAGACGTCTGCAGGTGCCCCCGCGACTATTTCACTGTGATTGACAGCTGTCAATCATGACGTTTCACCCCGTTTTTATAGCATCAAGTAACTAATTAAAACCAAACTTATCAGAAAAACGAACACTTGAACAAACATCAGCGTGATAAGAATGACCTAAAATGACAGAAACCATCTTTGGGAAAAATTTATTTGACGTGTACTTTGATTTTTTAGTTTGGCCCATGTCCCATCTGCTAACATGGAGGGGGCGGGACTTATGACCTATACTG
>NTHP01000328.1:534802-548544 GCA_003416845.1 Oplegnathus fasciatus
GAGAGTTTCAAGCCAGCACTTTCGATAGAAGTTGACGGCGATGCTCTACGTGACTTCGTTTTTATGCTGCGACGGCGCAAACCCGTCACGTGATTTGATCACGCCGGCGTGATCGGCGACCTCAAAGGGTTAAAGTGGTTCGATTGTATAAGGCCCAGCAAAACCAAAGAGGATGATCAGTTCACTTGTAAGAAGCACACATTTTATGAAGTTAGTTTACTCATCAGCTGATCAATATATTTGAGTAAAATATACTTTTAACTCAATTCAAATAATTAAAATCTAGTTACCACTAAAAAATTGCACAGTAAAATAGAAATAGACTTTTGCTTTGAATGCATACGATGCCTGACATCTAAAAGAATTTGAAACATATACAAAAAAAATCTTTAGTAACATTATTAGATGCTACAGCAGTAATGTGATTACTTTGAGGTGTGCTTTTATTTGAGATACAGTTGTAAGGGGGCATTTGTAACACTCTGACTTCTTGCATTGAATCTAATATTATAGTCTTGTCGTTATTAGTGAAAATATATTGATTGTATTATTAATTAGTGCACATTTATATGTTTCTTCTATCAAAAGATGACTAGTTTATTTCAAGAAGTCTGTGAGTTATAAAGGAAAATGTAAAAAATGTTACAATTGCCCCCGGTCTCCCCTACTTAAGTACGATTTTGAGGTACTTGTACTTTACTTGAGTATTTCCATTTTGTGCTACTTTATACTTCTCAGAGGTGGAAGAAGTACTCAGATCTGGGAAAATGTGGTGTTTGGTTTCTTCAAAAACTCAAGAAAGGACGACAAATATTTGTTAATAATAAATTTGATAGTGATGTTGTAAATTTAACAATAAAAAACTTTATTTTGTTGTTTTCCTGAAGGGTGTTGAGCAATATGTGAGACTACTTTCTAATTCGACTAACAAAAAGGCTGTCAAGGCACTGAATATCTGTATGTTTTATAATATTTTTGTCTAATGTGATATACCCCTGGCTTTTTTTGTTATTGTTCCCTTTGTATACCATCCCCTGTATACTGAATCTGTACTGTGTTCTTTTGTTAATAAAAGAAGAAGAAGTACTCCGATCTTAAGTAAAAGTACTAATACCACAGTGTAGAAATATTCTGTTACAAGTAAAAGTCCTGCATTCAAAATGTACTTAAGTAAAAGTAAAAGTACTCATAATGCAGAATGCAGAAAATTATATTATTGAACTATAATTATTGTTGCACAGACGTGTTCATCACTTTAATGTTGCAGCTGATAAAGATGGAACTGATTTCAACTACTTTATCTGCTGGGTAGCTTGTGATGTTTCCCCCAGGGATCAATAAAGTTTTATCTTAATCTATAATATTATATCAGAATTTTTATATTATATATATTATATAAATATATATATATATATATTATTTTAATTTATTTTTTAATATTTTGTATTATTAACCTGAATCTGCAAAGTAACTAAAGTTTTCAAATGTGGTGGAGTAAAAAGTACAATATTTGCCTCTGAAATGCAGTTGAGTAGAAGTATGAAGTAGCAGAAAAGGGAAATACTCAAGTAAAGTACAAGTACCTCAAAATGGTACTTAAGTACAGTACTTGAGTAAATGTACTTAGTTACTTTCCACCACTGCTTTTAACTTTCAGTGAAAATAAGCTTTATATGTGTGACTGTGCTGACAAAGCATTATGTGTATGTAAAGTATGGTAGAAATGAAAGGGGCCATTCTGTAGAACAAGTATTTTTACTGTTCGTACTTTAAGTATATTTTGTTGCTTATACTTGTGTACTTGTGTAAATTTTTAATGCAGGACTTTCACTTGTAACAGAGTATTTCTACACTGTGGTATTGTTACTTTTACTTAAGTAAAATATCTGAGTACTTCTTCCACCACTGGACAAAGGGTATAAAAATAAAATTAAAAATAGGAATGATAAAAATAAAAATACTCGTGGTAAGTCAAAACTATGATATTATTCACAACTATGGGATAAAATGTCGAAGCTTTGAGTCTTTGAAGTCAAAATGTTCAGGTCGAGTTGTATCGAAGCCCATTTCCTACAGGACAAGAAAATAAAGAAAGAAAAGTTATGAACTCTCTAAATGTCAATAAGGTGATCTGGTAATCAAACATAATGAGATACCAAGTCAAAAATTAAATGATCAAATGAGATTAAATGAGCCAAAATGTTGACGTGATTTCATAATTTTGAATTACATGAGTATTTCTATTTTGTCATTTATACGGTTTCAGCACATACGTATGTTAATAATAATACAGTACATATATTTCTCATAACAATCTTAAAATAACTCTTTATTTTTCGAAAGTGCACAACATGAAACCTCCTTCACTTGAAATGAACTTACTCAACTAATATATTTACAAGTTTTGTTTGTTTTTAGGGATTATTTCTTGCTGTGGTGTTACATGACTGAAGATGATTGATATATAGATAGATATATCTTATTGTTGCTGATGTCAATCGTGAAAAACATCTGGCAGCCTGACTTGATGCAGTCATCCACTGTAGTTTTAAGACAACAGGTTGGTTTCCTTGTAGGCTGTTGACACCAGGAGGCAGTCATGGAAACCTGACGCGTTGGGATCTGCAGCAGATTATTGGCCTATAACTGAAAATGCACCAGGAATAATAAGTGTATCACAATGTTCAATATATCACATGTGAGTTTTTTCTTTTTTGTCACTTGCCAAATTACACACAAGAAAAAAAAAACACTTTTACCTTTCAAACTGCATAAACTTCGTCCTTTACTTGATGAGTATTTACAGTGTGGTGTCTTCATGAGCATACTTTGATAATATAGGCTACAGTGTCCTATTTAATAATACATATTCCAGTTCTGTGGGAGGTGAAGCTGCAGTGTCTGACTGTGTCGCTGTCTCAGCAAAGATTTCCCTTCTTAGCTTGTGGTGATTCATCGCTACAATAGACGATCTTTGAAGAGGGCAGCCGCTCAGACAGAGGAAGTGGAGCCGTTAGGTCGGTCCGTTATCCTTAGAATAAAAACTACAATAAAACTTCAGTTCGGAGGAGGATTTATTTCTCATTATAACATCCATGTGTTCTGAAATGAATGTAATTCTACTCATAATGTTTTATTTTATTTAGAATTATTAAATACGTCTTTATTTTGAACCCCTATTCCATCTTTTAGGGTGTTAACATTTGGCCAGAACAATGAAATGATGAAAATGATTTAAAAATAAACCTTAACCGCCTTAAACTAGTGTACTGTTATTTAGAGAGCTGCTTCATCAGCAATATCACCAGTAACAATAATGATAATGATAGTGAAAGCAGTTATAGTAGCAATATAACTTCCCACACCGCGTATTGAAATAAAATGTTCTTGTTATCCTGATTCTAGTTACTGTGTGAATGATATTTTATTTATTTGACTGTGTTAATCTCTAAACATTAGACTGTCAGCAGCAGAATCAGACATTTGACATCATACAGTGAGTTACATAACTTTCAGTCTGTCAGGGAGGAAAACACTGGGGTTGCACCACAGAGGAGTCTATAAATGTACTCTGTGTTTCTGTAATAACAGCCTCTGTTCCTCTGCTTTGGTCCAGTGTGGTTTAACAGTCATCAGCTCATTTTAATCTCAACAGTGTCCTCTAGTGGCTCTCTCTCAAACTGTCACTGGTTTAATTAACTGGTTTATTAAAGAGAGGAGAACTGATGCTTGTTTACTAGAAAGTCAAAGCTGCTTTTTATTTTTAAAATGTGCCCTGCACCACCCCAGAGACCATTCAAGATCGTCAGTAAAATATTCTCTGACTGTTAGGGTTATGAAATATATGAATAAACCTACCTCATTATCCTGCTTTAGTCCAAGTTGGGGCAGAAGTTCATTTAAACCAGGAATATTTGAGAAAACTATGAAAGCTGTCAGTGTCTGTGCAGCTTCGTATATCATTGATAAATCATTGCTGATGAAGCCTGAGGCCTTAATAAGAGCATGAACAGTGTTTGGCAACAGGTCTTTTATATACAAGACAACCAAGACACAACATACTACATGCTGTATACTACACTTACTAACATACATTTAACTTACATGTTTCCACAAAAGAATATGCAGTGGTTTTTGATGCTTTGCTAAGGGGAGTACTACAGTTTCTTAGAGTTTCCTACAGCTGATGGCTCAACTTTAGAAACATCTAACAATAATATATTCTTGGGAGAAACTGATGATATTAAAGAAAACACACTCAAATAGATATATCAGAAATATCATATGAGCAGAGGTGGGTAAAGTAGCCAAAAACTGTACTCAAGTAAAAGTACTGTTACTTTGTAAAAAACAACAACAACAAGTACTCAAGTAAAAGTACTGTTACTTTGTAAAAAAAACAACAACAAGTACTCAAGTAGAAGTAAAAGTAGTCATCTACTAAAAGAGGACCCTCACAGCTATAGATTTATTATAATGTGTTGATATGAAAAACAAGAGGGAAAGTAAATTAATTGTAAAACTCCCATAAGTAATCTCCTTTGTTTTTGCTTCCANGGTTGCACCACAGAGGAGTCTATAAATGTACTCTGTGTTTCTGTAATAACAGCCTCTGTTCCTCTGCTTTGGTCCAGTGTGGTTTAACATTCACCAGCTCATTTTAATCTCAACAGTGTCCTCTAGTGGCTCTCTCTCAAACTGTCACTGGTTTAATTAACAGGTTTATTAAAGAGAGGAGAACTGATGCTTGTTTTCTAGAAAGTCAAAGCTGCTTTTTATTTTTAAAATGTGCCCTGCACCACCCCAGAGACCATTCAAGATCATCAGTAAAATATTCTCTGACTGTTAGGGTTATGAAATATATGAATAAACCTACCTCATTATCCTGCTTTAGTCCAAGTTGGGGCAGAAGTTCGTACAAAGCAGGAATATTTGAGAAAACTATGAAAGCTGTCAGTGTCTGTGCAGCTTCGTATATCATTAAAGAATATGCAGTGTTTTTTGATGCTTTGCTAAGGGGAGTACTACAGTTTCTTAGAGTTTCCTACAGCTGATGGCTCAACTTTAGAAACATCTAACAATAATATATTCTTGGGAGAAACTGATGATATTAAAGAAAACACACTCAAATAGATATATCAGAAATATCATATGAGCAGAGGTGGGTAAAGTAGCCCAAAACTGTACTCAAGTAAAAGTACTGTTACTTTGTAAAAAAAAGTACTGAAGTAGAAGTAAAAGTAGTCATCTACTAAAAGAGGACCCTCACAGCTATAAATTTATTATAATGTGTTGATATGAAAAACAAGAGGGAAAGTAAATTAATTGTAAAACTCCCATAAGTAATCTCCTTTGTTTTTGCTTCCACTGAAACAACTAACTAGGGCAGAGTTACTTTTTAGATATTGGTAATATAAATAAAGTAAACTGCCTTCAAGCAAGAGGTAAAAAAGAAGACGAGGTAGTCTTCAGAAAAGAAAAGTGCTGTCAGGAGAGAGGGAGGGATTTATTCATTTACTTTCTCTTTCTTTCTGTGTTTTTTTTCTGCTTAGATAATGTAACAGCGGATGGGGTAAGAAAAAAAACACACGAGAGAGCTGTAGACAAACTTCCTCTTGCAACATTAAATTTACACGCGTCTTTCGATCCAGCATTTTGTTTAACGTTCTGAATAATTACTTCTTTTCTTAATTGAAGACTTGTTTTATTTTATATTTTTTAATTTACAGAACACCAGGATGGTTCACCTGAGTGATCGACAGTTCAGGCACTTTGGACTTCTGCTTTTTCAGTGCACTTTTATCTTCCTCCATCTACAGGCATCTGCAGGTAATAGACATTTAAAATATCACTGGGTGTGCATTTTTTCGATTTCTTATTTATTCTTGTTCTTTATTTTGTGTGTGTGTGCTACTGTTCTAAACCCTGATGTCTTTCATAGCCATGCTTCAACACAAACAACCACAGTGTTGGTGTTAGTCCCAGTTTTCTACTGAACATCATAGAAAAATGATCTTTGCTGCACTTTGACCTTGACTGGTTTAATATTCCAGAGTGAATTGTGACAATCAGTTTTCCCAATCAGTGTATTCTTTTATCATTTAAGTACCAGATATATTCAGACATATAATTGAAAAGTTTGACTTTGTTTGACATGTTTTCTCATGCAAATCAACCTGTTCGTCATCCAGTTTTCCAGTTCAATCAGGAGACTCTTGTAACAGAAATGCATTGTTTACGTCTATGCCTATGGTTATGCAGTAAAAAAATCATCTTTAAATATCCACCTTTGATGGTCTGTCAGTGTAAATGCATAAACTGGTGGGAAGAAATAAACAACAGGCGCAGTTTAGAGCTCTGTTTTTTTTAATCTCTGTGGCTTTGCTTCTAAGAATCTTCATTTCCTTTGTGCACCCCCATAAGCTGCAAGGAAACAAAGTCTACTGGTCGAGTCTGTTGAGGCAAGAGGTCATATCAAGTGACACCACAATAATAACTATAAGAGCAATTCTTACCACCAACCATGTCTCTTAGAATTTACATTTATATACTACTAATTTGTTTTGCCAAATACAATATACTCTGCATATATACTCTGCAAATATGTTTACTGGCAACGCTCTTCTACCACACAGGACTATGACACCAGAGACCCTGGTTTGCTTCCTGTTAGGTTTAGGCTACAAAAACACTTGAGGGTGAGGGCTGAAAAATGAAACATGTCCTGTCTTGTGCTTCAAGTCACTGTTGACTTTTTATATATTTAACCAAGACCACAATCTTTCCCTAATCTTAACCAAGTCCTGCGAGTGCCTAAACACGACCATGAAAAGCAGGGCCAGTTTAACCCTATAGGGGCCCTGGGACAAAAATAAGCTGTGAGTCCCTGCTGGCACCCTCATTTCTGTCACTCTCTGTGCATTGTGTATATATTATTTATTAATTTGTGGTAACTTGGTTAAGCACAAATTTATTTAGGAATGTGTGCCACGCAAACACAAGATGAACTGAAATAATGAAGGCTTTAAAACTAGCTTAAACTATTTTAATTTGGTGCCCCTCTACAAGACTAGGAGTCCAATTATGTAGTAATGCAGGTGTTACCATAAGCCCCTTGTCATTTTAGTTTATATGTGCTTTTAATGGCAATTAATCAAATTACCACAAACACCACATAGTGAACTTGGAGCTTTCAGGCCCCTTCATACCTGTCTGATCTTCTTAAACCTTATATTCCATCCTGTGCTCTCTGCTCAGGATACAGGACTCCTGTCTGAGTTAAAAAGAAGTCAGCTAGCTGACTATTGTTTCTCTGGAATAACCTCCCTGTTGGCATCAGACAGTCTGACTCTGCTGAGTCCTTTAAATCTTAAACTTAAAACTCATCTTTGACTTTCAGTTAGTTGCTTATTCCTTGTTTACTTCAGGCCTTGTACCTGTTACCATCATCCCTCCAGCAGGTCGATCTCAGTCTTATAGTCCATGTTTGTCCTGTTTACGAGAATACTGTAAACTTTATGAAAACCACTGCATCTCCCCAACCCTCTGTTTGTTTGTTGTCCAACAGCCACGTGCACATGAGCGTCCAAGCTGTGTTCCTATCTCTCTCTCTCCTCTCCCTCTCTCTCCGTTTTCTCCTTGCTTGTTGTTTTACAGCATACAATATATGATAATAATAAATGGTACGATTTTGGAGATCTTGCATTAAAACAAAGTTTAATGGTGGACATACGGTCTTGTAGCGCTGAAAAGGCTTTTCACACAGCAGGAATTAAAAACTCATTTGTCTCAATTCACTCGTCCATCTGAGACAATAGTGGCAATAGTTGGTCACGACGTCATCTTGCCATGTTACATGCAACCTGCTGTGGGCACATTGACAGTGGAGTGGTGGAAATGGGACCTTAGAATCCTTGTGTGGCATTTTGGTATGGAAAATGTGTCTGAAAAACATCCATCCTACGACGGAAGAATATCACTGTTCATCGACCAACTGAAGCTTGGAGACCTTTCACTGAAACTCTCCAACGTGACAACTTCTGATGAGGGAACATTCAGATGCTTAATTTCTACAAAGGGTACAATCTCTGTTATTCAGCTTGTTGTTGGTAAGTGGATATCTGTGTTTCTAGTGCATGCATTTGTTTGTTTATTTACATGCAACCATTTTGAAATGCATGGGCAGATTGATGGTGGTTGTTAGAAGAGGAAAGAGCAGAATTTAAGAGTTACATTTGGCATTGATCAGTCGACTGACTAAATGGGTTTTTTTGGCCAGCATTGCTCTCTGCTCCCCACACCACCACCATTAACTGTGACTTTCACAGCTGAGATTATGGATCTGATTCAATCCTGGTATTTCATTTTGACCCTCAAGTCACAGGAAAGGATGTATAGATAAAAACTGTAATAAACAAAAGTAGAACAATATCAAAGATGTATAGTTGATATAAAAGTCCCATGAACAATTAATACTGAGGCATAATTTATATTATCCACTTACACTATCCACTTACCCACAAACAGTGATGGTACAGTTAATCAGAATATAATGTTACCATATACAGGAGGATCAGACAGGCGGTAACATTTATCGAGCCTAAATGTTGAATATTTAGGTTCAAGACAGTCACTGGAGTTTCTAATCTCTCTTATCATCAGGTGCTGTCCCCTCACTTGTCACAGTGGTTACTGAAAGAACCAGCTCTGGATTGTTATTAAAGTGTAACTCTGAAGGCTGGTACCCAAAGCCTGACGTGTTTTGGCTGGACAGTGAGGGAAACTTCCTCCCTGCTAGATCTGCAGAGATACTCAGAGGTCTTGATGGCCTCTATACTGTCAGCAGCAGGCTTATTGTTGAGAAGAGCAACAGCAACATATTCACTTGCAGAATCCAACAGCGGAAAATCAACCAGACCAGAGAGACACAGATCCACATTCCAGGTAAACGTGGTTTATAAATTCATTATATGCTCACTTTGTTAACTTTATACAGCTGAGGTATATTTCTAAATACAATTTTGTTTTGTGTTCTGTTATTTCAGCTGATTTCATCTCGGTCCCGACTGGTGGTCTCCCAACTTGGTTGATCATCCTCTCCCTACTTAGCAATGTCATCTTCATCATCATCATCGCTGTTCTACTCTGCATTATTTATAGATTTCATCGCTAATCCTACTTGTGGCAGATTTGCTGTCACATTTAGTGCTGGGTGATAAAGTGTGCATAAAGAGTATTGCAAACTAATGTTAATTTATTGTTTGTTTTGTGTTGTTTTATTCATAGTTTTTCCGTGTTTAAGTGTGTATGTGTTTTTTCTTCCTCTTTTTCTGTGCTTAATTTTGTTGATTATGTCTTCTGTATTGGTGAAATTTGAAAACTGAAAATAAATCGGTGTACATATAGAGTATTCCAAACAGTCTAGTATAGTATAAGTTTGTCTATATATGTATGTTTTTGTTTAAAAAAACCCAAAACAGTTCAGATAAAATTGCAATAAATGCCTAAATATATATCAGTTAAAATAGCATTTTTTAAATGACTCTGTCAAAAGGTTAATAATAATCACTGGATTTATGGAGCATATTTTTTTCTTATTGTACACAGCCTGGGAATTAAGCCTTTCTGAATTCAGGGCAAAATGGCCTCCAATAACCTCTTGTGCAACTTTTGAAAGGTATAATTCCTCCACCACCATTAACTGCAGTGAAACTTCAGTTTTACTGCAGAAAGTGACAGTCTGACAGAGAATCTGAACAAATCTGGACTGTTGAACCTCCATGTTGTGTTGGATATGTTTCCAATATTTATGAATGACAATCCATCTTGAGATAGTTCAGCCTTGACCAAAGTGGTGGATATTAGACTGACCGACCGACATTGCTATCCCTAGTCAAAAAGGGTGTGTCAAGGTCTTATTTTACAGCTTTTAAGTGTAGCAAATTGGCACACATCTTTCAAACTGTTTCGGTCACACCTTTAGTCACATTGTTCAATTAAAAAAATGACAGTGTTTGCTGCGTCTTTGGCTCTTGTCGTGAAAAAGCTCTGGAGTCTGTTTTTGAACACTTACCATTAAAAGAGGTATAGTTATAATAAGAAAATTAAAATGAGGTAAATTAAAATTAAGTGTCCAAAATACCCTTTAAACAATGTCACAATTCTGTGCCCTACGAAAGAGAACCAAAACATTGCGTAACACTAATAAAAGTAAACGTGCAGTAGGATATAGGAACATAACATATAAATATGTGTATAATATTCAGGATAACAGTCTGAATGTTAACATATCTGTATATACCCAGTAATTCCACTTGATGGCGAGCCTCCCTGCTGGGGTCTGGAATCTAACAAGACCACTGAAACAGACGGATTCATCTGCTTTTGTGGTAGGACCGTGCCATTTGCCAGGGTTGGTACAAGTCTTTGGGTGATAACAAGTAACTTTCACTGGGCCGAGTTTGTCAGAAAATCCGCATTATGGGAAGGAAGTTTTTTGCAGAGAGGTTACAGAAAAGTCTTAACTAACAGTTACACTTTGAACATAACTAAACTGTTGCTGTTACATGACATTGCTCCATGTATGAGTATAAGTTTACTGAGAAAGGTTTGTGTGTCTTATCACTCAGCTCATTAAGCAGCAGTGCAAATCTCCTCAGGGATCGTGGACAACATCAATGAGAGCTCTACCTTGGAGAAAAGATAAGGTTTGTACAGCTTTGTAGCCTGCTTCTGCTTCCATCTTGTGTTGTTCTCTAGATAAGAACAGAGAAAAAACAAAACTATTATGGTTCAACAGAGAACCTGAGATTCAATTCCTGTCTCTCCACCGCTGATTTGAATCAACTTTTAGGGTGCAGACCAACAGAGCGCAGCAGCAGCATGTCGAACAGCTGAGTGAGCAGGTAAATACATGTGTGTATATGACCCAGACCTAGTGAGTTTTCACAGCCAGGAAAACAGATCTACACTCAACAGGCTTTTTAGCAACATCAGGGGGAAAAAACTCTGGAGTCAGACTGCAGAAATTCTGCTTGTTTAAATCTGTTTGCAAAAAAATCAAAATCAACATGACAAATTTATTTACAGTGATTTCAGCAATGGCTTTACTTTTTCACACATGTACTAACTTGCAACACTAATTCATGACCTGATCTCACACTGCGCGTGCAAGATAAAAGGCATGAGAGCCCTGTACAGTATGAATTCTCTGAATGAATTCTCTAAGGCAAACATATCACAATATAAAACTATATTCAAAGCACACAACATTAAAAATATCAACATAAAACTGTTTTTACAATTTTACACCAATTTACACATTTACATATCACTCAGGCTTTTTATGTAACCATACAACATAAGTGTGTTTTTATGTATTGTTTAGGGATGCATAGACCCGATCGGTTGGATCAGTATCAGCGCGATACTGACATTATTAAAGCAACTACAAGGAACTTTCATTTTGTGTTGATTTTGGAGGTCCATGTGGACAAAAACGGTAGTGTTTCAAGCGCTTGATCTGGTCAGCGTGTGCATTTATTTTGGAAGCGAGTGAAAGAAAGACGAAACTTATTTTTAATACTATTTTTCTTTTTTAAACAGCTGTTTGCAGGATACATAGCGATGAGGCAATGTATCTGTTTGTGGCTCTGTAAAATCAATAACTGTAAGATGACGATGGTGAAACAAAGTGAACTTTACATAAAATGTTACGTTATAAGCCAGTTGTATTACAGTAATGTCCACCGTGTCCTAACGTTATACCTATAAAACCACGTCTTTCATAAATAGACATATTACAGACCTGTCCAGGAGGAAGAGGGACAATTCAGGATCGGTTTTGAATCCTTTCAAATCTCACAATTCTCTGTTGAATCTGTTGAATGGCCGACCAAGGTTGACTCGTGTTTCCGCCCGTGCTCTATCACCGTCCCTTGTAGCTTTTCTTTGTTCTTCGGTCAATTCTTTTCTTGCTCTCTTTGTTGATCCTGCCCCAGTATCAGCCACAACCACAAAATATAACGTCAAAAATAAAATTCTCTAAAGAAAAATCTCCTCCTGCTTCCTTTTAACTGGCTAACGTACTACTCACTGCCAAAATTTTGCCTGGGAAAATGTAAACATCTGCTCTTCCGGTCTGCGTGCCGTAAATTGTTTCATCTGATTTCGCAGAAAAATCGAACCCGGCATTAAGAATAACTACTAGAAACTAAAAGAAATAGCCAATCCTCTCGCTGTTGGTCTCGTTTGCTTATGTAGGTCATATAGAGGCATCAGTACTAAACTGAGACTGTTTCATAACCAGTTAAAAACTCCATATAGTACTTTTAAAGCTACAGTTGGTAGGATTGAGAAGAGAGTGGATTTAGCTTGAAAATCTGAACCAGTGCAATTTCCAGGTCCTTCCCTTCTTACTCCGGTGCGGTCCAGCTCGACTCCCAAGCCCCTCCCCACAGAGTCACTCGGTCTAATTCTTTCTTTTTAGCTGCTTTTCTTCATTGGTCTTCTTCTGTTTCCTTGTCTCTGTGTGTAAGCTGTTGTTTTCTCATTGCTTGGTTGTTCGGTGGTTGTTTACCATTGTCCACCATTGTGTCCGCTCTGAGTCTGCGCATGCGTGGGGGAGGGGAGCTGCCTGCAGCATGAGCAGGAGACGCTGTCAGATACTCCTCCTGCTCTGATTGGTTGTTTTTACTAGGGAGCGGTGGATTCTTGCAAATGGCCTTAGGGGCAGCAGGTGGAGCCAGAGGAGTATGATTTATCTGTCTCATGTACTACTGTCAGGACACAGTGACAGTTTTAGCAAATATGACTAAAAGTTATTTTTATATAAGTTACCAACTACAGCTTTAAGCAGATCAGGTATTGGCCAAATGTCACCAATCCACATTAAACACGGTTTCCTTTTCCACTCCTTTGATTTACCGCAGTGAGCTAACAGGCATAAAGCTATCGCTGACACGTCGCCACTCATCAGTCACTTGGGAATGTCATTAGTTCTGCAGGTATTTGGTCATAAACCAAACTATTGGACACATTAACATGTTGACCTGATGATGGTGCTACATGAAAAGTCAGAGGATCACCAAAGTTATTACAGTTCATCCTGAGGGGAACATGAACGTCTGAACCGCATTTCATCACAATCCATCCAATAGTTGGTGAGACATTTCACTTAAAACCACAAATGTGACCCTCATGGTCGTGCTGGAGGAAAAGTCAGATTACCAAAGTCAGTAGGATTCATCCTCTGGGAACCATGAATGTACATTATTTGTATCTACAAATTGGCGATCCATCAAGTAGTTGTTGGCATATCTCAGTCTGGACCCAAGCGGTGGACTGACTGACAGACCAACAGTGCCATCCGTAAAGCCATAGCATGGCTACAAACACTATATTGTTTAGCAGTTCAGCTTTGGTCTACGAGGAAAAATAACTGGTGAGGTGATTTGGTGAGAAGATGCAGAAGCATGTAACTACGTTCAGTGAAGCCTCACAACCCCAGTAAACCTACAGCAGAACTGTGTGCTACATGTTTTTCGACAGGTTGAACGTGATGGTGTGTCTGTTGTTATGAAGTTGATGCATCTACTCTTTATGGCTGAAATGACACATTAAACTTGAACATTTGCCTCAGAATTCATCTGTTTCCTAAAAGTCCATTAGCTGCTCCTGTTGGTCTTCCTGACACACAAGAGCTTGATCCTGTTGTGAATTCCCATCCCATCCTTGAGGTTCTA
>NTHP01000328.1:556112-566658 GCA_003416845.1 Oplegnathus fasciatus
GTTCATTGTAGTAGCAGTTATGTTGCTCTAAGTACAGACAGACTGCAGCACGAAGCAGTGAGGCAGCTGCAGGTTACAGATGAGGAATTAAACACTGAGCTGAAACTAATGCGGCCTCTCTAAATCCTTCATGAAGTGAACTTTTTGTTCAAAGTGTTTTAGAGAGCTGCTGATTCAACGTCATGAAGTTTTTCTAACATTTAGTCTCTCCTTGTCGATTTAAATGTGGTGGACAAAATATGAGAACTGCCAGTTCCAACAAAACCTGAACATTACAACCTTCATGAAGGATTTACAGCAGGACTGTTGTATTAGACTGCAGTAGTTTTAACTGGGTGTACCTAATGAACTGGACACTGAGTGTATATGTGACTGAAACTACTGGAAGCACTTTTTAATTATTTAATAAGTCAATTTAAACAAAATTCAATAGTTAAAAGTTTATCAATGCAGATAATTTTCCTCTTCACTTTTCAAACTTTAGATTAATGATATTAATATTAACAACGGTCCTCAGTGTGCCAGCAGCCGCTCAGTGGCGCCTCTGCTGCTCGTTAACCTACATGTCATGTTGATGCACCAACATGAACTAAACTGTGATCACGGTGTGAGCGTGAATCCAAGCGTGACTTTGACGTTTCACCCTGATTCTATAACACGAATACAGTTTCATACAAAACCTACACTCCGTGTTCTTCACTGCACTCTCTGATCTACTCTGAGAGTTTAGTTTCACTTTCATTAGACACAAAAAGACCGACGATGAGAATTAAACAATAGATCCACACTGAAAGTGACATTTAAAGCATTTAAAGAGTTACATGAAATAAAAACGACTGTTTTAAGTGGCGCAGACTCAGTCCATTATTTTCTATAACTGACGTTCAGACTTTAACAGTCTGTGATTTGCATAAAGGACTCAGGTGATCCGGACCTCCACTGACTTTAAAAATAACCTCAAAATAACCTGCAGGGAGTAAAAGTCGGGATCCGGTTCCAATCTGGACTGATGAAATCCACTTTATCCACAATTATAACACTGATATACATTTTAATATCTACATAGTGTGATACTGACAGAGGTAGGCCACTCCCCAGGGGGGACATCTGGGGCACAGAGGACACCACGCGGAGGTTTACCTTTGTCTAATCAAAAAACAATATTTAATATGTGATATTAATCTAAGATGATATAAAATCCAGACCAAGCATGTGATACAAAACGTTTATTAAAACATCTGAATACCTGTTTGTATCTGAGTCTCCCGCAGAAGCTCCACCGTCAAAGTCCCAAATAAAGGAGGAGGGGAAGCTCCTTCCGGTCACCTGGATTAAAAGGTGTGTTCAGAGGCTTACTGTGGAAAACGTCACGGTTTTCATGCGGCATAGTGTGCGCGTGTAACATGTCTTTAATACAAGAAATATTGAATAAAAACATCGCTTACAACAAAAAGTTCACATTAAAGTGCAAAAAGAAACAAACATCTAATTTTGTGTCATGAAAGGGAGATTTTGTTTTAACTTTACTGTGAGCTTCTTTTCTTTTTAATAAGATTATTACAATTTCTCTGGAAAAGGAAGCGTTGGTGAAAATAGTTTATTTACAGCAGAGGGCAGAGTTGGACTTCTCATGAATGTTCAGCACATCTGCAGTGTGTTAATGACAACAACATAAAGGGGGGGCAGAGACAGTGATGGAGGAAGTACTCAGATCAATATACTAAGAGGTCTATCATGTAAATATGATGGACTGCAATACACCCTTGCTCATTCTACATTGTGAAATAAGAGTAAAAATGGTTCATTCTGAGAATTTTGGCACATTTAAGACTGAAAGTTTACTCGGCTTAACACATACCAGGCCGAGCCACTTTGAGGAAAAAGAGGGAGAAGAAATTGGAGGATGACGATGATGAAGATAATGAAGACTGCTGCATCTCAACAGCAGAAACTTAGTGTGACAGTCGTCTCAGTGTAGGCGAAGTGGCCTCTGCATGTTTCTTGAATTGGCACTATAATATTATGACATAAGCTTAACATGATGTCTGACACTTTGGGCTCCTTGCACACCAGTACATGTATCAGTACATATTATTATAGTACATGTTGTCCATAAAATAACTATAATTTAAGTACAAAATCTGCCGTATGAGGTGCTGTGAAGATGGAGGAAAGTTAAAAAGATAGAACAAAAAAAAGTGAGACCAGCTTGTGTGAATGCTCCAGCTTTTTAATTGTGTATCAACGATTTTCTCTACAGAATAAAGTTGTGCTCAAAGCTTTTCTTTTCATAACACACCCAGTCTCCTCTTATTAAAGGCCAAAGAGGAACTCCAGCTCCTGGTTACGTCACTTGTCGCCTCATCCCTTCAGCAGCGTCACAGTGAAGCAGAGAATTAAAGATGTGATGACGCACGAGACTGAAGACACAAAGACAGGTGAGTGTGCAGACATACACGCTATCACACATCCAGCAGATGTTCGTGTGTTTGGAAGGTGTAACATGTGTCTGTGTGTCAGCTCAGGAGATATCACAGGTTGACGGCACAGACAGATGGACGTGTGGACGAACACTCTTGATCGTCCCAGCAGTTCCCCTCTGTGAACAGAAGCAGGAGTCAGTCTGAGCTTCCATATCTTAACAGAAGGAATATCAGCGACACTAAAGGCCGATATTTCCACAATACAGAGGAGGAAGCTAAACATGAACTGGACACAGTGATGAAAATGATGTAAAAAAAACAGAGACGTGTTGCTAAACAGAGAAATCTGCGTTTCATCAGTCATCACGTATGATTTTAACAGCCAAGATTGTTATTTATGACTTCTGTCATTTAACTTTTTTTGTGTTTGAACTTCATCAGGGTAAATAATGTGTTGTGGTTTACCTCCATGATTCATCTGCAGACAACCCTGGTTGCCAAGTAGATTGTTAGGTTCCCCTGCACACCAGAATGAAAAGGAGAAAACTGTGCCATCACTCCAGAGCCAAACACCGTCCTAGAAGACAGAACAGAGCAGAGAAGATGGAGAAGTTAAAAGTGTCATTCTATCAGTCACCTATCGGAGCTTTTGAAGTGATGAATTACCTGCTGGCAGTCAGAGCCTCCAACCCACGTGTCTGGAGTAGCCTGAGTGTGTACTTGTATAATCCCCTGAATGTGCTGATACTCCTCGACACTGTGTACTGATGCGAGGTTTCCTTTCAGGGTGTGGCAGTTTCTCTACAGGGGAGATGAACAGACAGACAGGTGTGAAGCTCTGATGCTGTACAGGCGGTCGTCTCCTCCACCAGCAGGAGGATGGAGCTTTGGACATGGAACATGGAAATTATTCAGTGTTTGACTTCACGGTTGTACTGTGGTCACTGCTTACATTGGCAGCTTTAATTAGGAGGTTTTGTCTTCGGTCGCATTTATATGATTTTCATCTTCTACACTGATTGGCACAAATGTTTGTACAGACATTCAGGTTCCCAGATGATGAGCACCGCTGACTTTTGAGATCCTGTGACTTTAGCTGCACCATGACGCTCACGTCTGTGGCTTTGAGTGAAATTTCTCAACAGCTATTGGATGGATTTCCATTAAATGTGGTTCAGACTTTCATGTTCCCCTCAGGATGAACTGTAATAACTTTGGTGATCCTCTGACTTTTCATCTAGCTTTTTTAATTTGAATGCGTCCAATACTTTAGTTTATGAGCAAGTACCTGCAGAACTAATGACATTCCCATCAGCCTCAGCTGTTCTTTGTCTTAGCACTGTCATTGTTGGCATTTAGCTCAAAGCACTGCTGTGCCTAATTACAGCCTCACAGAGCTGCTAGCATGGCTGTAGTCTTGTTTGTCTGTTAGTTATTAAGATATCTCAAATATTACTGAATCTATTTTAAGGAAATTGGGTGGACAGTTAGACCATGAGCCAAGGAAAAAAACTCATTCGTTTTTGGTGCAGATAGTGTCACCATGGGTCCACGCATTGTTTTCACTCATAACTCCTAAACTGTATAGCACAGAAGCAAACGTTTCTGGATTACTTGGTTCAAGTCAAATCCATCGTTTGGGCCCCATCTGTTTCCACTTGAATAGATTTTCCACGATTTAAAATTTGTGGTAATACCCATTTCTTTCACAGCTTCTTAAATTTTCACCATATTTGGTACAAATTTTACTTGCATGACCCCTGATAATCTATACATAATTCTTGAATTTGACATTAACAGTCTTTTTGGAAGCAAATGCAAATGAAAGGTGCACATCCTTTCAGAGTGTTATATATAACAAGAGTCCTTTGACTTGGAGAGAGACTCCAAGTGAAAGGAAAATGCTGATTAGTCAACTGTGCAAGTCAACACCAGCAGAATAAACTTAGTGTAGGAACATTTCACAGAATCCAAAACATCCGGATTACCTCAGCGTCAGCCCAACTCAATTCTCTTGGAATGAAGATGAAACAGCGACCATTGTGCTCACTCCAACCTTCAGGACAAGAAGGGGCAGGGGCAGGGGCAGGGGCGGCTTGGACATTGTCTTCTTTGATGATGACGGTGGAATTATCTAATAGTTACACACAGAGAATTATAAGTAATGTTAATATATTGTGTCATTTAACAGCAAAGGAAGGTGTAGTTGTGGAGTCTGAGAGCTGTAGGTCATCATGACAAGGTCCCCTCCTCTTCTCTCTCCACATTAATCTGTTAACTTTGGCTCCGGCCACATCAGTCTGTTTATAAAACGTTTACTCTTTTAGTTTGCTTCATTGAGGGAGGTGAGAGCAGCTAATTCACTGAGTTATTAATCATGTTTGTCAGCACATTATCTATACATATATCTACATGTGTATCTATACATGTATCTATATGTATATCAACACGTGTCTATACATGTATCTATACATGTGTCTATACATATAGCTATGCCTGTACTAAAACTACACAATTGAAGCTTGAACACTGGTACTCACCATCAGCTCTAGCCAGAGCTATCATGGCACAAACAAGCAGAGACACAGTCAGCATCTTCGTGGTGGAGATGATGCAGATGTTGAAGATGACGATTTAGCTGTAAAAGAAAGAGAGAGCTCACTAATAATCCTGAAGGGAGTTGAAGTGAGCACAGCAGTTGTAGTGACTCCACAAGAGGAAGGAGAGAAGATGTGGAGAAAGCAAAGATGAGAGAGTCGAAGCAAACCTGCTGAAGAATGACCGTCTCTTCTTCCTTCTCAGTTTCAGCCTGTGTGGAGCTGCTGAAAAAGAGAAAAGACCAGCTTTTATACACTTACTTATCGTGATGAACGTCATCACAATATTCTTATCTATTTAGGCCTTTTTAAAAAAAAAGAATCTTATCAGTTTGAATGTTGGTCAACAAATCAAAGGGCACTACATCCCCCACTGTTGGTTTTTCAAAAATAAACATTTAAGTGAATCATGGAAGCCTGTCACTTGTCAGTACACTCATCTAACAGCCTGGGTTACTCCAATAGACGTTAATCCAAATTGTAATGCTAAAAAGTTCAATTTTACACAAAGAAATGAGGAATTACTGAGGTCCTGCAGTAATGTCGGCGTCTTGCACTACATGCCATTTGGAAGGGCAGGAGCACCCAGATGTACTGGGTGCATAAACAACAAGAGCTAATTCATTATATTTTTGTGATTCACTTATTAAACGGGGGCAGTTTGAACCCACTGACTGTATGACGCCTATACTGCCTCCACTCAGCTGTGTTAATGTTTAGAAAAGGCAGACTACAGTACTGTATGTATCCTCATGAACCCTCAGCTTGGCTTTGACTCGACTTTCCAGTGAGCTGACGTTCATCCCACGTAATGAGCCCTGCCTGTTCCTCAATAAGCTAACGTGACAACAGCAACGATCACAAGCTGAATGATAAACTACCCGTACCTTGTACGCTCATTTACCTAATAGTGTTATCAACTGATGTATTCAGTTATATTTTGACTCATGTAATAACCTTTTATTGGCTTTCGTCCGTTGCGGGACTCCATACACCACGAGATCAGATATTTAAATATACGTTTAAATCATAGGGGGCCTAAGTGCAGGTCCTTTATATGAATTTATTCAGAGGGCAATAGTAGAAAACATTCTTGTATTTTTTTGGCTACTATTCACCTGTGACTCGTAGAAAGTCCACACTTTATTGACAAGACAGCCCAAATATTAGCTCTAACTCCCACGTAGAGTCATGGCGTGGGCAGACGTCAGGATTCTGCAAGGACACAGGACAACATCTTGTGTGTGTTTTATCACATTTTAAGACATTTAACTTTATTTCAGTGACCACCAGATTTTTTTATTTTTCAAAATATTATACAGAACTTTCAGAATATTATACAGATTGAAAAGGAAATTTTTTGGCCCTGTTAACTTACAGATGTTTTGTTTTCTGGCCTGTCAATTCTTTTCTTTTTTGAACATTTTGGTCCAATTGTTGTTCATTCTGTATAGATTAGGACGCATATAGAAAAAATATTGAAATGGGAAATGGACTGGCATATACTGAACATACTCTGATATTCAACAAACAAACTGAAGATATCACTGACATTGTATCACCTTTTAAGTCAATATGGTGGACTTGTTGGCTTACAGTTTCCTATTTACACATTCAGCAGTTACAGAGCAACATTATCATTCATTTGGAGTCCTGTTTGTGTCACCTGATGAATGTAAGTCCAATATTCACTCTCTTTTAGCTCTGCTTTTGGTGCTGCTAGATGCTCCACTATGTTCACCAGCTAGTTGCTAACTTTGTCTGCTATTTCCGCTGAAAACAGCTGCCTGCTGCTACTGAAAGTGATGCTATGAGAGCTGTGAGAGTGAAGCAAAATAGTAAAGTTGCATGCCGCAACACTAAAACGATGAGCTGCAAGACGCTATAAGGCCCTGAAGAGCTAAGGGGAACTGTATCTGAGGATAATTCTCTGTGGGTTCAACACTATGAGCGGCCACTTTCACATTACCCATAGCCATTTCATCCATTGTTATTATAAAATTTTGATTATAGCCTCTTTAAGATTGGGGCAAAACCAATTTACTTCCATCAGTTTCAAAACAAAGGCATTCATACCCTGTCAGATATCATAAATGGAAAAGGTCTAAGATATTTTTAAAATCTAAAAAGTAATTTTAATTAACTTGGGTCATCTTTATTTTTTTTTGCACTTATGCATACAAGTTCATGATGAATATTTGTGCAGCTGCGACAATGCACTCAACATGGGCACCAGTAATATTTGAGTTACACCTGAAAATCTGGTAAAATAATAGACTTGAAAAGAGTTTGGATTTCATTAGCTTCTCGTAATCACAGCAATCAGATGTTAGATTTTAAAATCATCCATAATGCTATTTGTCACCTGGTGAATGACTTCCAGTCCTTTCTGTCCACAAAAATCAATTTGAGAATGTCTAGAAGTGTTAATGCAAACCTTATCAGTTACTACATCCTTTAACATACTATGCTTACCCCATGTTGCACTACTTAATGATGATTTGTTGCATGTTTTTACTTGTCTTTTTAGTAATCCTTGTATGTTTTAATCTTTGAATGTACTAGTGCAGTGCCCGTTCCAAACGTGCCTGTTCGGAACGGGCTGATTGCTCGGCCTCCGGTATCGCTGCTTGCAGCTTTCTCGAGAACTGCTCATCCAAACAACTTCACACTTCCTTGGGCCCACAGCAACACACCCGCCATGTGTGAAGTTGATCGGATGAATGGTTGTTGAGATAATTGAAGGACAGACAGACAGACAGACAGACAGAGACTCCTTCCATTTATAGTTAGATACTAGAATGTAATTTTTCTTCATGGAAAAGCTTTTGGAGACAGCGTTCACAATATGCAGAACGCCCTCGTAAGACTTTAACACGCACAGAACATGCTGTCAAAGACTGCCCTGTTTAGTTTGGGACCACATTTTGATCAAATATTAATTCTCAGCCCACGTGTTGAGTTTCAGTGTGGGCAGATATTACAACACCGCAAGGACACAGACAACATTTCCATATCTGACAGATGCTGTCCTGTTTGTGGTGTGTGAGTGTGTGTGTGCTTGTGTGTTTATCTAAATTCCATTCGCCAATGTGTGTACATCTGTGACCCTAAACCAGATTTCTTCCTAATTGCTGGTAGGAGTAAATCAGTCATTTACAATAATTTCAGCTTAGTGAAGACAAAACTTCACACAGTCCGTTTACACAAACATGTTGATTCTGCTGCTATTAATCACAGCACTGTCACATTATCTTGTAATCTTTGTCTCTAAATGCTTGTGTACAGTTTTTATGTGTATTTTTGTATTCTTCTTCTAGTTTTATATACCTCTGTTATTTACTCTTTTACCTCTATACTTATCTATACTTACTGCTGTCATTGTGCTGCTGCAACAACCAAATTTCCCCACTGGGGATCAATAAAGGTTTATCTTATCTTAAAAAACAAGTATTCAAGCAGAAGTAAAAGTAATCAGTCTTCAGGTTTTATTTTAGTGATGAAAAGTCACATTCAGTGGACCGAGTTTGTTAGAAAATCTAAGAGAGTGCAGCAGCAGCAAATTGAACAACTGAGTGAGCAGGTAAGTACAGGTGCATATATGAGCCAGCATGAGGGAGTGTTCATAGCCAGGAAAACAGATGTACACTCAGCAGGCTTTTAAACAACGTCGGGGAAAAAAGCTCTGGAGTCAGACTGCAGGAATTCTGCTATTTTAATCTGTTTGCAAAAAAAAATTAAATCAACATGAAAAAAATTATTTACAATGATTTCAGCACCGACTTTACTTTTTCACACATGTGCTAATCTGTAACACTAATTCATGACCTGATCTCACACTGCACATGCAAGATAAAAGGAAGGCCTGTCTAAAGTAGTAAGACAAACATATCAAAATAATAATAATAAAAAAAACCATTTCAAATATCACCAGAAATGTACAATTTTACACTAATTTACACATTTACATATCAGTCAGGCTTCTTCAGTGAATGGAGATAAATTAGCTGCACAGTGTTCAGTTATTTACTGGCTGCCAATAGCTGCAGAATGTAAATGTTGTAAATGGCTTCCTCCTTCTTCTTCTTTGAGTTTCCTAATGTCAGTTTTCCATCGCCTCCTCCTGTTGGTCTTCCTGACACATAGACTGTTGTGAATCTAGTTCCTGGATGCTCATCTCTTTTTTTTGTTCCTCTTCTGGCTTTTGTCTTCTCTGTCTGCACTTTGCCTTCTTCCAGACGCCTCCTCTTCCTGACTGTCTGTGATGTTGAGTTTCATCAATATCAGGTCTTCTGTAAATCTCCATCTCCTCCTGCAGTACTTCCTGACACTCATCTACACACTCAACTATACGCAGATGATACCGTCATTTATACTTCTAAACCTCATTTACTGCAAATCCAAACTGCCCTTCAATCTGATTTCAATACTCTACAAAACTGGCTCTTGTCTAATAAACTACTTCTCAATAAAACTAAATCTAACACAGTGTTCTTTGGTACAAGACAGAGCCTTAAAACAAAGTCTACTAATCAAATAATAACGTGTAATGACGGTACTTATCTTCATAGAGTTGATCAAACTAAATACTTGGGTTTATGGCTTGACTCGGAACTTACATTCAAACCTCACATTGATCACATTCTCCGCAAAATTAATTTTGGTACCAGTGTTTTATTTCGATCTAGAAACTGTTTTACGCTTTGTGTCCAAAAGAAACTTGCCTCACAACTTATATTACCATTTTTTGACTATGCCGATGTCATTTATCATAATGCATCCAAAACTAACCTTCTACCCCTCAATACAGCATACAATTATCTCTGTAGATTTGCTCTTGGATGTTCCTTTAGTACTCATCACTGTATAATGTATAACTCACTTAAATGGCCTCCACTCAATATAAGAAGACACATTCATTGGCTGCAACTCATTTTAAATGTGTACATTTCAGCTATCATCATAACCTTTAATCTTTTGGTACCATATTCCTCAACATATCATTTGAGGCATTCTACACAATACTTCTTCTCCATTCCTATAGTCAGTAAAGCAATTGGAAAGAGAGCATTTATGTTTCCTTCTGACTGGAATAACTTACCTTTAAACATACGATCCTTGATTTCATTTCACATGTTTAAAAGTGGTTTGTCTTCTTATTTTGAGATAAATTGTACATGTTTCAGACGATGCTATATCTATATACAATATACAAAACACTACACTGTATAGTCTATATTCTATATTCTTTATTATAGTTTCGCTGAGCAAGTATTTGTTCTTGGCCTGTCTGTGGCCATCTAGTGGTTGTGTTCACCAATGTATTCTTTTTCTGATGTTTATGTGTTGATTGTCTTAGTTGTTGTGTGTTTGTTGTGTTGTTGATTGTTGTTTTTGTTTTTCCTATTACCTTAATGTCTTTGTTTCCATCTTTGTTTCTTATGTTGTTTGTATTGTATGTTAGGACCCCCTCGAAAACGAGATGGTTCATCTCAAGGGGTTTATCCTAATGAATAAACTTGTATA
>NTHP01000328.1:576803-598001 GCA_003416845.1 Oplegnathus fasciatus
GATAAAAACTGTAGGACTCACTTCATCTGATAATTGTTGTGCTCGGAGCAACCATCTGCATGTTTCATGAACATTATGAAATGAAATCATGTTTTGAGGGCAAAAAAAAGGTCAAAGTTTCAGATCTGTCAGGTGTTCTAATAATTTTGGCCACCACTGTATATATATATATATATATATATATATATATATATAAATATATATATCTCCTCTTCAGAAGTTGATTTATTTAGCTATTTGACCTGTTGCACTAAAGCAGCATTTTGCATTTCAGTGAAGTTTTATTTTGTTTATGGCCACTAATGTTAGTTATCAGTTCACGGGCGGAAAAAACTGATGTATAGAATGATTTATTATATATACTGTGTATATACACAGGAAATTAGACAAGATGCTGTACTAAAACAAACAGGCAGACAAGCACCTTGAGATCAATAAAAAGTTAAGCTAACATAAGTGTGGTAGAAAATTCCTAAAATGTATGTATATGATATGTATCACTGCTAAGTCATCTGTTGAAAAACTCAAAAGACGGCATTGCAACTTTTGACGCGACAGAAGGTTCACACTGTCCAGTCATAAAGACCTTGGGAAGTCTCGATTTCTTGAGATATTCTGGGTGAAACTGGTTTTGACTAAATTTGTCTTTAGAGAAGAAGAAGACAAACTGGGTAAGAAGAGCCTTAAAGGCCCATCTTTATGACCTTGTTGTCATGGCAGTGACTGACTCTGTGCAGCTGTGATGTTTGGAGTCTGTTTCCTGGTACCAGACCTGTAATAAATACATTCATTTGAGACAATAGAGACTAACCAGAGAGTGTTATTCATCAGTAACATTATCAAGGGCTGTGAATGTGGATTTATTATTAACGTCACTTTCAGGTAGCTGTCTTTTGTGTTCATGCTATCAGCGGGACTTAATGCAGGATTATTGTAGGCTGTCAACCATCTAAATCTTCTTCAAGATGCTTGCTTAATGAGTTTTTTTGCATTTGCATTACACAACGTTTGAGCTGCCCGACCTAAGCTGAACTCGGACAGCGAACAAGCGAATGAATACAGCTATTGAATGAACGTGCTGCTGTGCAGTGGAGAGCACAGATAGGCGTTGAGTGTTGAATCAGTAGAGTGCTGAATCATTGTTTTGAATACCAGAGGATCCGTGGTTGCTGCATGTTGCTACATTGCTCAGCAAACACCTTCACTAGGTAAACACTGCAGACAATTAAACAATGAATACATGCCATCCATCCATCCATCCATCCATCCATCCATTTTCCGCCACTTATCCGGGTTCAGATAGCAAGCCAAACAAAGTAGCCAAGACATTCTGATTCCAAGCCGCTCGAGCCCCTCCCGTGGGATCCCAAGGCGTTTTTAGGCCAGATGGGATGTACAGTATAATCCCTTCAGGGTACTCTCGCTCTACTCCAGGGTCTCCTCACAGTTGGCCGTGTGTACCTCTACAGGAAGGTGACCAGGAGGTTCTGTAAAGGTGAGCCCAAGCCAGCCTGTGAAGGAAACTTGTATTCACAATCTTATCCTTTCAGTCACTATCTAATGCCCATGAGAGTTGGAACGTAAATCAGCTGGTAACTTGTTATTCACAAGGGGACAGGTTATGTGCCTCCAAAACACTAATGAGTGGAATACTAATCCTAACTTTAATCCATTAAGTGTGAACAAAAAGGTTCACTGTAGTGCTAATGCATTTGGGCTCTCTTATCTGCCAAGATAACCGCAATATACTCCACTCCACTATGTTCACCAGCTAGTCTCTGACTGTGTCTGTCTGCTGTTTGCTGCTGAGCAGGTAGTGTACAGAGGCTTTTTACAGTTTTCTCTCTGAAAACAGCTGTCTGCTGCATTTACAAACAAGGCTGATGAGAACAGCAATATGTGAAACTGAATCAGGCTGTTGTAGGCCCAACACCATCACCAGATAAATTCCAGGGAAATGGAGCAATGAGTAATTTTTCCTGACTTAAAGGTGCAGTCTGTAATTCTAATCCGATACACTTTTTGTCAATTCAGCGAATATCTCCTCAATGTCCGCTAGCTGCACTGAGAAAAAAATCTGGTGTTCATACCCAGCCCTGGCTCTGTAAATGGGAAACAAACAGAGTGGCTCGGACCGAGCCGCACAACTCGTGCTCAAGCACAGGACACCAGTTTGGACAACAACGAGTTTAACCGCGGGATCATTTGTGTTTATTGTGACTATTCGTATCTCCATCTGTCTCTAGTGAGCTGCAGTTTCATAATTGGTGTGTCAAAATCAATAAATGTTCACTGTATCTAGCAAGTCACACGTCAGCTGAATTAATCTGGTTTACTACAGCAGTATGATCCTTAAATAATCAGATTTTGCTGTGATTTAATTGCAATAAACGGTTCAAAAGGATGCCGAAATAACTACATCATGATGCTGACTTGTAAAAAGTCTGAATTCATGCTTTGTCAGGTCTGTCTGCAAGACCACAAGCAAACAACTTTTAAAATGCTTGTTTTCTGAATGAAGTTCGGATCGATCAGGTCTCTCCAGAATCGTAGACTCCACCTTTAAATACAAAGTACTATCATATACATAATTGAATAGTTTAACTTACAAGACAAATCTTGCATCTTGTGTTTTTTTTTAAAATTGATTAAAATGTAAGGCTGCCCAGTAACTGCCTTTTCTAGATTTGGAACGCAGATTAAATTTATGTTTGCACTTCTGTCCGTGTGTTATCCGTGTACATGACCTCAGGTCCTGGTTTTGTGAGATGGCGCGATAAGTAACTGTATATAAGAACTGGTCTTTGTCTTGTTCAGCACCTCCACACAGGAAGGCTGAAGCTACACGCTGACACTGAGAAGGACAAAGATCATTCTGCAGCAGGTTTGCTATGAACTCTATTATCATCAGTCACTACATGTCGTCTTTTCCCTACAGAGATATTAGTTTAAGTACAATTCTGTCTTTTGTTTTTTGGAGGTCATCATCATCTTTAACGTCTGCATCATCTTCACCATGAAGCTGCTGACTGTGTCTGCACTTCTTTGTGCAATGATGGGTCTGACTAGAGCTGCTGGTGAGTATTCCAGCATGTTTAGAGAGCATTGTGCCTGTTTATGTGTAATACATATTCATATATTGTATATATTGTATGTATTTAATGTATATAAGAGGGCATGACCAAGGTCAACATCTGCTATGTTAAACTGTCCAGCTCTTCCAGATGCAGAGGCCAGAAATGAGACAGAAACGCTCACTCCGACAGGTCAGTGGACATTTTTCCAGATTTTCACTAAAACAAATACACTTCTTCATTCTCTCCTGCAATTAAACAGAAGAACAGCACCTGAACGTGGTGTTAAACCTTAATGTTCTTTCTGGGGTCCGGGAGTCCTGGGCCCTCTTTAACAGCTCAAAGAACATAATTAACATTGTTTTATCCACTTTATACTTCGTAATTTTTCCTAATTTTATGAGAATTACTAAGAAACACGATTTTGAACTGATGACCTGTTTCAGAAATCTGCTACAGAAAATGACACCTTACTTGTGCTTGATGTCTCAGACCCCAGCTGTAAAACATAGTTAAAGTTGTAATCTCAAAGATTTTCATTTTGTTCACGGCACCTATGGCAATAATCAACAATTGCAGGTGTGTTTTTGGACCTCACTTAAATTTCAGTTTCGAGTTTCATCGGCTGTAGTCATCTTTTTTTTGTTTGGTCGGCCATAATAACCAATTATTCACAATGCTAGCAGACACTGGAAACAACAGCACGCCGCTTCACACACAGGTGAGTTGAGGAGCGAGTCTGTTGCATTAAAAGCCTTGTTAAAAGCCTAACTGTGCGTAGCTTGTGATTTTTCCGGGAAAGTCGCTCCCGACACCCGGGTCGTAATACTGCAAATGCTGCAGGCTTTCATCAGTGGGCCATAGGCTCAGTCACCACTGTGTTGTATCATTCAGTGATAGATAGTGACTTAACAGATGTTTATTTAAATGAAAATCTTCGAGATTATATCTTTAAATACAATAACTTTTCATATGCTCTATTTTGTAAATGACACTGCTGACAGTACTGTTGACGGCACTATATATAATATATATAATAATGGAATTGAAAGGGGGAAATCTTCAAATCCTCTTCAACCCACTGCACTTAGAAGTTTTACTACATCTGCATACTTTGAGCTACAGAAACCACTCAGATGTCAAAATGTTAAGCTCTTTAAGGACATTTATGCTTGTATTCAAAGTTTTTCGACCTTATGTGCTTTGAAGAGTGTTAAAATGTGTTACATTTTAAGATTTGGGTGTTTACAGTGGTCATTTACTTTTAAAAGGGCTGTAAATCTAGTTCTTCAAGTACATTAATAGTTAATAGTACATAAATACATAGTACATAAATTGTCTTTAATTAGACCCATATTATTGAGTCTTGTTGCGGTGTAGTAATACCTATGAAGTATTTTATATTGAATAAATTTTGCCTCTGGCTTCTCTGATGTATTCTCCATTGTTGAAAGAATCCCCTCCCATGTTTCTTCATCAAATNCGGCACTATATATAATATATATAATAATGGAATTGAAAGGGGGAAATCTTCAAATCCTCTTCAACCCACTGCACTTAGAAGTTTTACTACATCTGCATACTTTGAGCTACAGAAACCACTCAGATGTCAAAATGTTAAGCTCTTTAAGGACATCTATGCTTGTATTCAAAGTTTTTCGACCTTATGTGCTTTGAAGAGTGTTAAAATGTGTTACATTTTATGATTTGGGTGTTTACAGTGGTCATTTACATTTAAAAGGGCTGTAAATCTAGTTCTTCAAGTACATTGCAGCAAACCATAATCAGCTTTAATCAAATAAAACATAATTTCCCAACAACAAAACTGTGGCTAGTGAAAATGCTGAGTGGCTAGTAACTTTGGAAAACCACTAGCCACAGTGACTGGTGAGCAAAAAAGTTAATGTCAAGCCTTGAGCACAAAGCACATCTTCAAGTTCATTTCAACTTCCACATTTGATATATTACAGTTTAGCTTCTAACTTTTTTAGCAACGTATTTCTAAAAATGCTTTGAAATTTATTTCAGCTATCAGCATTCACATCTAATTTTCTGCAGGAAATGCATTTTCTTGTTACAAGTGTTTTTCCAGACACAGGGAAGTGCTTCTGCTCTTCTAGAGACTCAACATTATGCATTCTTCTTTGTTTGTCTTCAGGAGAGCATCATGTTGTCAAGAGGTCTGCAACTTGTACCTGCGGTTGGACTGAATACTGTGACAGTTGTTACATGTATGTTTCCAAAGCCATGACTTGGGCTAATGCTCAGGTAATCAGACTGATTTAGATTCAGTGCAGAATGCTTCGACACAAACTTTATTTTGTCTGTGTTGACTATGATACTTAAATAATATATACAGTATATAGATAATTGCATCTATTTTTACGTTGGTGTAGTCCTTCTACTCAGGTTATTTTATTCCTTTGGTTACTCCACTGTCTTTTTATCTCCACCGCAGAAAAACTGTCAGTCCATGAATGCAAACCTTGCATCTGTACGCAGCCTTGAGGAGTACCAGGAGATTCAGAAAGTGATATCAACTGCCAGTAATGGCCACGGAACAACATGGATTGGTGGCTCTGATGCGCAACAGGTATACTAATTACCAGTACACAAGGTCTGACGGTTAAAGAGGAACTCCACATTCTTTATTTGTTTTTACGCTGCACACATAATCACATAGATTCTTGACATATTACCTTAATGCAGGGGATTCTTCCAACAATAGACATAAACTGTGCAAAAACTGCCTTTGCTGCTCAGAACTAGCTCATATGTGTCTACAGAATAGTCAGTGAGCCCCAATTCTGCCCAAAAATGCTGAGTAAGAGATTATTATCTGGACAGTTCACATTCTAACCATATATCCATATATTCCAAAACATTCCTCTATAAGGGGAAAACCATGGGACATTCCCATAATGCGTGCATGTATGTACTGCATTCTGTTTTACATTTCCATAAATTGTCTTTAATTAGACCCATATTATTGAGTCTTGTTGCGGTGTAGTAATACCTATGAAGTATTTTATATTGAATAAATTTTGCCTCTGGCTTCTCTGATGTATTCTCCATTGTTGAAAGAATCCCCTCCCATGTTTCTTCATCAAATGCACAACCCAAGTCTTCTTCCCATATCATAGGTTTTTACATCCACTGTTGTTTACCCAAGGACATAACTCTGCTTTGTGAAACATTGGTGGTAGTTGTAGGTAATGGTCTATTTTTTCTTGATGGCAGTGAACTTTCCCTTCAATACATTGTCTAATTTGAAAATATCTCCTAAGATGGCTATGTCCCTCCAGATTGAATTTCTCCCTCATTCTGTTATAGGTAATAAAATTGCCCTCTTCAAATGAGTCATTTAGTCATTTAGTATTTTGATACCTTGTCTTAACCACTGGGCCCAGTAAATTGTCTGTTTACCTATTTCTGTTTTGGGGTTATACCATATGGACGCCTTATTTTTGATTATTATGAGAGATCTTACATTTTTTATGTACTTCTTGCCAAACTGTCTTTGAATGTGCTAGAATGGGATTCATCACATTATTTTTCTCCTTTTTTAATTTTTGTGCTCGAGCCTTGGTAGGTTTAAAAGGAGAAGTAAGTTCCTGTTCCCGTTTGTAATGTTCCCAGTGTCTGGCAAGCTTAGCCATTTCAAAAGAAATACTGTAATATTTTATGTTTGGTAATGATAGTCCTCCTCCATTCTTTGGTTGGCAGAGCTTGTCCATACGAATTCTAGGCTTTCTTCCTTTCCAAAGTGTTTTATCATATTGTTATATCTTAGTAGTAATTATTGTGGAATACATATTGGTATCATTCCTGTTAGGTAATTTATCTGTGGGACTATAACCATTTTTATTGTGTTCACTTTCCCCCATAACGTCAAGCGTAGTTTACTCCAATTTTCCAGATTAACTTTAATTTAGCTTAATATCCAGATAATTAATTACATTGATATTAACTTAATATCTGGGTTCAGTTCTATCCCCAAATATTTAATACCCTTTGAAAACCACTTAAAATTAAATGCAGACGGGGGGTTAGGGAAACAAGTTTGAGACACCGGCATAGCTTCCGACTTGTGCCAATTAATTTTGTAACCAGATACTTTGGAATATGCTTCAATAACTTCTAACAGCACTGATATTTGGCTGGTTCTTGACTCAGTACCAAAATGTCATCAGCATAAAGAAATAATTTGTGTTCCCTGCCGCCTCCAACAACTCCTTTCTTGGCTCCTCTCTGATCAATGTGGCCAGTGGTTTGAGGAAAACTGTGAACAGAAGTGGACCGAGACTACATCCTAGACGAGTTGATCTGGATATATTAAAGAATGGAGATATTACCCCATTAGTGAGGACTGCAACTCTGGGGCATATATATAGTACTTTTATCCATTTACAAAAACCATCACCATCAACTACTTTATCATAATATTATTATGATGATTATCACGTTTTGCTCCTTTCTATGACGAGCAGCTGTAAACACTTTTGAATCCCGACATAGTTAGCCCGCCCTTTATTCCTCTGTGGCAGTGAACATAACACATGCAGCAGCTGATAACTGTGCCATGTTCAGAGCTTCACTAAAAATGTTCATGATCAGTGACGTCCCATTATTTGGCCAGATGTGAATTTAGGGGGCAAAGGTTGTGTCATGGGCTTTCACAATAAACAAAATCATGGCGGCTGATTAGGCTTGATAATTTTAGCTGATTTAGATGTTAAAAATAGCCTACTGCACAATCATTTTCATTTCTGATATCTCCAGGAAAAAAACATTTTTTTTGTTTTCACCCGCTGCACGCCCGCATTTACTTCATTTTAACCCGTGCCTGTTACACAACTTTTTTGTGGGTTACCCTGCGGGTACCCAACCGGGTGCAGGACTCTGCCTTTTTAAATATGCTGAACGGTCCGAGCAGAATTTGAGTGTGTACTTACTCTTTAAGCTCCTTGTTTATATTCTTCTCTGTTTTCCAGGAAAATATTTGGCTCTGGATTGATGGAACACCTTTCACATTCTTGAACTGGTGTCGTGGACAGCCTGATAACCTGGGCAATCAGGACTGTATTCAAATGAATTTCACAGGTAAATCACCAAAATGATTTCCCTTGAACGGAGAATGAATGATAAGGGCGAAAACACTCAAATGAATAGAAATATACAATATATAATATTGTTATAATGAACAAAATATTTCACCCAGTCTATATAGTCATGTGATCATGGCCTCATTAGACAGTTTAAACTTTTGGTTTATGTAGCACTGACTGACTCTTGTGTTTTTGGTACTTACAGATAAGAAGTGCTGGGATGATGCCGGCTGTGATGCTCGTCTTCCATCTGTCTGCGCCAAAAAAATCTTATGATTCCTGAGCTGACACTGGGGCATGAAACACCTGTTAAACGCACAAACACTGGTGGGTGGATGTGTGTTTGTGTTTGTATAATCCTATTTTCCTGTGTGCCATCAGTCTCATATATAACCTGAAGGATTCTTAGCTTATTTTACATCTCTATTTCTTTTCTATCGCTGTAACGCTAATTAAGGAACGAAGCGACAAGTGAGAGAAACAGGAGCTGGATCGTCTCTTAGGCCTTGTGCCTTTAACAAGAGCAGACTGGATGTGATGAATGCTTTTAGCACAACTTTATTCTGCAGAGTGAACTGTTCTTTCTCTTCTTATGCAAAAGTAAAAGCCTCAAGCATTGAAACAAGCTGGTCAATGAGTCTGTGTTAAATGTCCCATGCAAGCATGTCCCTGTCCAAAGGTAACAAAATCCACCTACAAGCACCTAAAAAGCTCACAGATTAACAATTATATATCTGTACAAACACCAAAGTGTAAAAACATTTACACTTAAGTAATAATAGCTGTGATGATGACTAAACAGTATTCTTGCCAATAATTTACAACCATATTATCTGAATATAAATGTGAATATATTCTCAACTGTGTTAAAGCGAATTGAGCAAGTTGTAAACACAAAAGAGTTGCAAATAATTGCCAACTTAAACATCCTGCAGACGCTGAGCAACATAGTTGAGTTTCTGGCCACCTGATGAATATACAGTAGGTCAAGTTCACTTTCCTTTCATTTCATTTCATTTCACATTGACCTGCTTCATATTCTATATTATACTTCTATTACATCTCTATATTAATACAAACTAGGTTCCATTAAATAATCACATCATATATTAGTCTGGTGTTTGCTGTTTACATATATATGTTGATTCTTCTGCTGTTAATCACAGCACTGTCATTTTATTTTGTAATCTTTGTCTCCACATGCTTGTGTATAGTTTCCATGTTGCATTCTTTTTTATTCTAGTTTTTACATACCTCTGTTATTTATTATTTTACCTCTAATATCTGTACTTACTGCTGTCATTGTTACAACAACCGAATTTCCCTGCTGGGGATCAATAAAGTTTTTCTTATCTTATTTCCACCTCCTCCTGAGGGAAATATCTGTCTCTTTAGCTGCTAAATGCTCCACTATGTTCACCAGCTGCTCTCTGACTGTGTCTGCCTGCTGTTTGCTGCTCGGCAGGTCGTGTACAGAGGCTTTTTAGGGCTTTTTCTCTGAAAACAGCTGCCTGCTGCATTTAGAAACAAAGTTGATTCAAGGGGAGCTACGCGCCAGAAATGACCGACCCCTTTCACATTACCAAAGTGATTTGATCCAGTGTAAAAATCTTGATCAGTGAAGCTACAATTAACTTGCATTAAAGTGTGTAATTCTGTGTGATAGTGGTGTCCCTGGAGTTCTCAAGAACTGGAGCAGTTATTAATTGTTGTTTGGAAATACATATCCGTTCCATGTTTGCTGCACTTCACTCAGCAAACACTCTCACCATCATGAAAGTCCAATCAGCTCTCATGGATGTCACGGCTGGTTTTATGTTCAGTCTCACACTTCCACAGAAATGTATGAATCATATTTTATTTATTTAAGCACTGAGCAAATGTTTTATCTCAGGAGATATTAAGTCTTACTTTGACTGTGTTTGTATTGGGCAGCTGTCAGGTGAGCTTTGGGCATTATGCGGAACTGAATCAGGGCGTTGTTGGGCCAACACCATCACTAGATAAATACCAGTGAAACTAAACAGTGAACCAATTTTCCTGACTTAAAAAAAACAATGCATCATACATATCATACATAATAGAATAGTTTGACTTATACAACACATCTTGCATCTTATAAGTTTTTTAATTGATTAAAGTGTAAAGCTGCCCAGAAACTGCCTTTATTAGATTTGGAAAACAGAGTAAATTCATGTTTGCATTTCTCTCTGTGTGTTGTCAGTGTGCATGACCTCAGGTCCTGGTTTTGTGAGAGGTGGCACGATGTGTATCTGTATATAAGAACTGGTTTTTCGTCTTGTTCAGCAGCTCCACACAGGAAGGCTGACGCTACACGCCGACACTGAGAAGGACAAAGATCATTCTGCAGCAGGTTTGCTATGAACTCTATTATCATCCTCTTTCTTTCCTTTAAAGTACTGACAGTATCAGTAAGTTGTCTGCTCCCTGTAGAAGTATTAATAACATCTGTCTGTCTCTCTTCATGAAAGGTTAACACATATTTAATATCTGCAACATCTTCACCATGAAGATGCTCACCGTGTCTTTGTTTGTGTGTGCCATGATGGCTCTGACCAGAGCTGCCGGTGAGTATTTACTAGCTGCGTAATTTACTAAAGTACATGAGAACAATTTTTGAAGTATTTTACTTGAGTGTTTCCATTTTATGCTACTTTATACTTTATACAACATTTCAGAAGGAAATATTGTATTTTTTATTCCACTACATTTATTGGACACTTATAGTTACTAGTTACTTTTTACATAAAAAAACACATGATATGCTCAGATATGCTCATATGATATGATGCAGTACTTTGTTAGTGAGAAAAACAGAATAATATAATATTCTATAATAATATAATACTTGACACTGAAAAGAGCCATTCTGCATGATGAGTACTTTTACTTTTGATACTTTAAGTACCTGTAGCAGATAATACTCCTGTACTTTTACTTACATTTTAAATTCAGACTTTTACTTGTAATGGAGTACTTTTAGACCAGGGTATTTCTACTTTTACTTCTTCCACCTCTGCCAACTGATGAGTCGAACTGTCCGTACAGCTCTTCCAGAAACAGAGGACGAGCCCGGGACAGAGGAAACTATGGAAGAGCGTGAGTGTGTATTTCTTCCGATTTGTAATGATGCCTGTTTGAGACTTGAATATGAATACAGTGAAATAAATAAAAGAGCTGATGTCCCAACTCAATAACTTTTATGTTAAATTGTCCATCTCATACAGATGCAGAAAGCTGGACTCAAATTCCAACTACAACAGGTTGGTGGATATATGTATATATATATATACATATACACAGTATATAGACTTTTAGAATTTTACCAAAATGCATCACACAAATGTCAAAATGAAAAACTGCACATACATGTTCATATTACCCTCTCTGCTGTATTTGTCTTCAGAGGAGGACTATATGGGTGGCTGGTCTCCATCTTGTCCTGATGGCTGGACTATGTTCGATATTCAATGTCTCCTCTACGTTCCACAAAACATGACTTGGGTTGAAGCTGAGGTGATCAGGATGATTCCTTATTCAGAATGTTTCTACACCAAGTTAACTCTGTATTTACTTGCACATTTGGTTAATTGGCATCTTGCTTTTGGTGTCCCGTTACTGATGTTGTTTTTCTTGCTCTCTTGTTCTTACTCTGTGTATCTCTACTGTAGGAAAACTGCCAGTCCCACCACTTGGCCATGCCGGGAAACCTTGTAGCTGTACTCGACACTCAGTCCTCCGATGACATTAACAAGCTGATGAAGAGTGCTGGTCATGAGAATGGACAAATATGGGTTGGAGGCTGTGATACAGATGTATATAATTTTATCATTTATCTTCACACAAGGTCTGACAGTTTTTTACACAATATTCTATGAATTAATTTTAATCCAAACTATATTTTATTCTAATTTGCCTCACAGGATCCTTCTTGGGACTGGACCACTTATGGCTGGTCATCTGGAAATCGTGAGCACTCCTGTTTACAAAGAACCAATGGAGGTAAATCAATCAATCAATCCAGTTATCAGATCAGTTTACAGTATTGCCTTATCTTGTATGGTTTTGATTAGTAACTTACTACAGCAGCTGTATCAGAATTATATAGCACAGTGGTTTCTGCCTGAAACTGTGTGTGGTGATATTGCTATTACAGAACAATGTCATCTTCCCTGGAATATTTACATGTTGTCTGTCTACATAGTGATGCAACATTAGACAGGTTAAGGTCTTAGTTTGTGCTGCGTTTACTGACTCTTGCGTTTTTGGTACTTACAGAAAATGTGTCAGGATGCTTGAAGGAATCGAAGTGTGATGCTCAGCTCCCATCTGTCTGTAGCCTAGTTATCATGTGATTCCTCGTCGATGTGTCGTTGTGTCATCAGTCTCATGTATAACCTGAAGGATCTACATCTCATTTGACATCTTTCTTTCTTTTCCATCGCTGTAACCCTGATTAAGGAATGAAATGACACGCAACATAAACTGCAGCCGGATTGTCTCTTTAATGAGAGCAGACTGAAAGTCTTATAACATGAATTATTTTAGCACAACCTTATTCTGCAGAGTGAACTGTTTTTTTCTTGTTTTATGCAAATTAAAAAGCTTCAGCATTCAAAAAAGCTGATGTTCTGTGAGTCTGTGTTTGTATGGGTTTAACTTTCCTGAATCTCAAGTAATTCAAACTATAACACCACGAAGTAACACTGCACACCATAATTCTGCAGTACTGTATGTAGTGGAGATTCAGTTATGGTGTTACTTTACTTTTTTGTTACTTTTTATTTCTTAAAAGAGTAACTTGAGTTAGTAAATCACACTTACAGCCACTTTGGGAGAAACTGAAGTTGAATGCATTTTTCACAGCAAACATAATTATTATCATTATCATCATATGTCATTAGTTACACAGGTGTTACACGTCAAAATGTCTGCCGTGACAAACGTCTATTCAGCTTTAGTTTCACTTCACATTTTTCCACTGGTCATGTGAGGGACATGAAACAAAGATCTGTTTCCATCAGCCTTTATCAAATCTTCTCTTTTTCCATTTGGCAACTTTTTTCAAATATTTGGTTTCCACTCAGGTGTTCACGCACAAATTGAAATTGCGCATAAAACAGGTGGATGAAAATTTGCTGTGGTTTGCAATGAGTCAGCACATAACAACACTGCTCACATTCAAGCAAACTTTATTAATGTGATATGAAGCAGTAATGCAGCTTGATAACATGAGAAGTGAGCTTGCCTATATACAGCTCTGCAGGTATGTGTGGTTACAGGTTGTCAAGTACAAGTACACACACTGTGTACTCTATACACACTCTATACAGCGTTCAGCAACAGAAACACACATTTGTAAGTCTGACTTGTAGCAGGATTTTCACCAGCAGCTCATTTTGTGTTGTATTTTTGGTAAAATTCAGTTTGCAGACACAAAGTGGCGCAAAGTGAAAACCACCTTTAGCACCAAAGATCAAAGATCTACTCTACAGCACCAATAATGAACAGAGAAACACCATTAGTGAAAAAAACCTTACAGGAAGTTCAAAACAGGAATTGCTGTGGTCAGTTCTCTCTGAAAATGCCCAGAAACGGTCACTGTGCAATTTCTAACATGTAAAACATTAAATTAACATTAAAATGTCAGTTATATCACATACTGTATAAAAGAAGTCTACAGAAGCCCAAAGAGAACATGCATGTGAGTAACTGTTTCTGTTTTTGATCACAAAATGATTATTCTGTAATCATGAGAAAGGGCGCTTTGTCAGCTCGTTTATCAGATTAAGATCAGAAAATAACAATAATAACAATGCTTGGAGCTGTTATTTTGTGATCTCAAGAAAATGGACCTTTTATGTCAACATCACAAAAAACTTTCCCCTGACCATGAGAAAAGTCAATCAAAAGAAAACAGAAAACATGAAATAGACCCCGTCAGCTACCAAAGCCGTGCCCCCTTTTGGAAACCAGAAAACTGCTCATCTAATAGCCTCTCGGTCAAAATGAGCTTCCTTCAGTGAGTTTTTACATTTACTGTAAAGACTAAATCTGTAAGTAACTCCAGCTGTCAGATAAATGAGCAGTAAAGGAAAAGTACAAAAACTCCCCGTATAGAAATACTCAAGTGAAGTAAAAGGATCCGGTTGCACCATCGGTTTGTAAGTTCAAACTTAACCTTGCCTAGTAACAAAGTGTTTTAAATGGGGATTTATGCATCACTAAATTAAAACAGGTATTCCACCACACAAACTTCTCATTAGTTATTCTCATCATACATTTGCACCTGCAGCTGTCAGGTGTAATTGTTGCGTAGCTAACTAGCTCGCTGTCTTAACTGACAAAACCAACGTTAGCTTGCTAATATATGACCTGTTTGGAGTATAATATACAGTATACATATAATTTATATGGACACATCGGAACTGACACAACATGTTTATTAAAACTTTATTTTTGGAAGTTACAGCTGGTGATGTTTTACTTCTTTCTATAGTTTGCATAGATTGGACTTCATTTTGACTAAAAGAACCTGGTTCAAGTGTTTTCTGACGGTTTAATCAGTTTAAATTATTTAAGTCACATGTAACTTTAAGCTTCGTTTCTCTGTAGCGTTGCCTGTTTCCTCCGTTTGTGTTTGTTTTCATGTTGCAGAATTCATCTCAGTAGCTGCAAGAAACACAAGAAGAACAAAATCAACCACTGATAGAAAGTATTGATCAAGATTGACTGGTAATGTTGTGTCCTGTTGATGAGAATCTGCTCTGTTCTCTTTTTTCTGCCACATTAAAAGGAAGTGAGTGATACAGAAAGAGCGCGACCAGAGATTAGGCTTGAGTTGCATGAATTTGAATTGTCATCCTCACATTCACAAATATGAATAATAATGAATAATTCATTGGTAACAATCATTGACACTCCCGCGGTCTTTGCCAGAATAGTAAACCTGCAATAAAGCTCAAATGAATAACTGGAGAAGAAGAAAGTGTTTACGATGTCATGGTGCATCCAGAGACGTGAGCGGCGGTGCCGGTGTACTGGACGTCACAGCGAACTACGTTGTTGTTAAAGTTGGACTCTGGAACCTGCTGCCGGGGGTTTACTGTCACCTGCCAGGACAACACAGCAGAATACACACGGCAGCAGATGAAGCCACTAATCCTGAAGCAGACGTTTAAAGGATACATCTGGTGCTATTCCACATTTCTTTCTTATTATCAACGCATCACACTAAAAGACACGAGCCAACAACATGTTAGTCCATCTCTCAGTACTGTCTGACTTCTGTCTGTGGCTCTCAGCTCCAAGCCCATTGGTTCCTACCGAAGATGTAAAGCTTTAAAAACAGCTCATAAATATAAAGTTTCATTTTTAAAAAAGGCTCAGTGATAGTTTTTGTAGTTTTTATCAAACAAACAGGAGGAAACAGCACATTTTGTTGGGGACTATTTTCAGCAGCGGATAGATGCACACTTGGTGCTTTAGTCAGTTTTTCCAGTGAATAAGGAAAATGTAGAACAACACCAGGCGTATAATTTAAAAAACACCCCAAATGTTTGGAAGTGGATGGGAAAGCACAACTTATCTCTAGAAATACAAAGTCAGTCATTATTTTCCAGTAGACCGTCAGAAGCTTCCAGACCTTGAGGATGTATTTTCCAGGAGAGACGTCAGTGATGTCGATCCACTGACAGTCGATGTCAGCGTTGTAGGTGTCATAACAACCTGGACTCAAACCCTGTACACACACACACACACGTACACACACACGTACACACACGCACAGAAACAACAAACTCCAGTAGATTAAATACAATAATATCCAAATGTTCGCATTCTTATTTATTACATTTTTATTGATACTTGAAAACATTTTGGCCTTTGTCTTATTTTTTACTCTATGTATTGATCAGATAGTTTATAATAAATATACCAAATAGTTTTATACTATAATAAGTCTTCATATTTCCCAATGTTTTGTTCTGTGTTGATTAGTGTTCGGTTAATAAGCCTCCAGGAAATTAATGCAGGTCAATAAATTGGCTCCAAATGACATAAGCGGACTGTGTGTGTGTGTGTGTTTATTCACGTTGTGGGGACATAAACCTGAAAACACAGTGACATTGTGGGGACTCGCCTACCATATGGGGACAAAATGGAAGTCCCCATAACCTAAATCATTGCATTTTAGGGTGAAGACTTGGTTTAAAGATATAATCTTGAAGATTTTCATTTAAATAAACGTCTGTTAAGTCACTGTCTATCGCCAAATGATGCAACACAATGGTGATTGAGCCCACTGATGAAAGCCTGCAGCATTACGAACCGGGTGTCGGCAGCGACTTTCCCAGAAAACATCACAAGCGGTGCACAGTTTGGCTTTTAACNTGAAAGACAACGAAATGAAAATCTTCGAGATTATGACTTTAAGGTTAGGTGTAGGTTAAGGTGATGGTTAGGGTAAGTCTACAGGGAATGAATGTAAGTCAATGTAATGTCCTCAAAAGTCATGAAAACACGACTGTGTGTGTGTGTACCTGAGTGTGTGAGGTGCAGGCGAAGCGGCGGTAGTATCCGGGGTCACAGGAAGTGTCCTCCAGACAGAAGCTTGCCTTGTGGCCCTCAGCTACCTGCCTCTCGGTCTGGACGTCCAGCAGCTCGTACAGGCTGAACTCGTCCATGCTGTGGAAGTGACTGAACAACAACACCGAGTTTATAAACCAGTTCATTTAACAAAGACACTCATAGAAGTGTTAAACTGCTGCTGCTAGCTTCTACTGGCTTCATACTTATGACAGCTGTGCCACTCCCAGGCGTATCGAGGTTTACTGGGCAGGAAGTCAGCTGTGCCCTGGTTCTTCACCCTCTGAGGAAACCTCAACAAGACTCTGGTGTCATAATCCTGAGAGTAACTAGAGGAACTGGATGAGGAGAGGAGAGAGGAGGAGACAAGGAGAGGAGAGAGGAGGAGACAAGGAGAGGAATATTTTTTATATGAAAATTTAAACAATTTTAAGACCTTAAATCAACCAGAACCTGAATGTAACGAGATGTAAAAAGCAAAATAAAGAACAAACAAAGCTGCTAAAACTTATGTAAGTATCGGTGGTCTGTGGTTGGATCAGACAGGTGAAGCTTTTCATTCATGCCCATCTTAAATAATAAGTGCTATTTTCTGCGACTAATTTTGAATCTAAAGCGATATCAAGGAAAGATAACAGAAAAAGTTCACATTCAGTTAAAGGTTGTCAGAAAAGACCACAGTGGAGCGTATTGATATCAGCTGATAGCAGTGATTGGTTAGTGTTGGTGCAGTCGATCACTGGAGAACAGCCATTCAGCAAAACCTGGATAAACAATGGGACAAATGTTTTTTAAAGTCTTTCTTTCTACAATATCTGTGCAGCTACAGTATGGTTAAGGTTATGGTTAGGCAACCAAAAAGTTTTGTTAAGGTTAATTGCAGGTGTGTGATGGGAAACAAACTCAGGCCTCCCACATCAAAGTCAGATGAGCCACTCAGACAGTAGAAACATCTAAATAACACATTCAGGGGCTTTGGAAGTGGTAAACTGGTTAGTACTTCGCACTTGAACATATTAAAATCAGAAAAAATGGTCAAACTCTACAACGTTCCTCCCTCTAAGAGTTAAATGTTTCTGATAAAAGTCTGCAGGACTAAAAGCTGCAGTGAAATCAGATTAAACATCAATTCTATTTATGTAAATCACTGCACAAATCTGAGATGAGAGGTCTGGAACCAGGCTGGCGTTATCTTACGAGGCGAGGCAGTTCTCCTCAGCAGCACAGCGGAGGTTGTACATGGGCATTCTCTGGACGTAGGTGGCGATCTGGATGTAGTATGGATCAGGGACCAGATCTGGGAGACCTGTGAACAGGACAGGAACACATTCAGTCAGTGAGAGAGAGCTCTCTGATCTCTGATTGGCTGCTCGGGCCAGTGAAACAGGCTGTGGGAAGAGAAACAGAAATGAGCAAAACAAACACAAGAGTCATTTTTCAGCTTCTGCTCATTTGCTGGAGAACAATAATGAGTCTGTTTAAACAAATAGGCCCACACAGGTGGTTGAAGGTGGCACGCTCAGTTGTTGTTGTTGTTGTTTGTCTCTCTGCAGTGTAGGGTCTTCTGGTTCTCTTCGTTGGATTAGGAATACTAAATTCTGCCCCCTGTTGGTCTGGAGAGTTATTTCCTCTCACAAAGGTGCAGAACACACATGCTGCTTCTCAGCTGGCCGCCTGCTGTACTCTTTGTGTTTAAAGTTACTGCAAGGAGTTTTTAACTGGTTATGAAACAGTCTCAATTAAATACTGCTGCTGCTATGTGACCTACATAAGCAAACAAGACCAACAGCGAGAAGTTATTCTTAAAACCAATCCTGAATTGTCCCTCTTCCTCCTAGACAGGTCTGTAATATGTCTATTTTATTTATGAAATACATTGCGAGACGTGGTTTTACAGTCTTATTATGAAGACAGAACATTACGAGGGAATGACTTTAGCTTTCTCAACAAAATGACTGTTACCGAGCATCCAAATCTGTTAGTTGTAGGCTCACATGTAACCTCACGTTAGGTGTATGAACGGTACTCAAACAAAGTTGGTAAAGTAAACGCAAAGTAAGGTTTTAAATGCTCTTTTGTAAATGTTTTATTTTAATTTAATCTTTATTTAATCAGGCAGTCTCGTTGGGATTACGATCTCTTTTCCAAGAGAGACCTGAGAACAAGAAACATTCACAGAACACAAACAGCAAATCAGAAACAACACAACTGCACAATAACAAGGAATCATAAAAATCATCAGATAATAAAGCTTTAAAATCTCCAAGGGGAATGTAAGACTGTAGTTTGAGGGCAGTTTGCAGTTCGTTCCATTTAAAAGGTGCAGAGTACCTGAAACCAGTTCTGCCAACATTAGTGCGTACATGAGGGATCTCTAAGTTTAAGTAATTACTGGAACGTGTCCTTTAGTTACTGGATTTAAATGAGAGAAGAGATGTGAGGCAGTTTGGAAGCTTCGACAGTAGANTACAAGAAGCTCAGCTTGATTTTTAATTTTTGAGTCAGATGTTGAATATGAATCTTGAATGACAGTCTGCTGTCAAGCCACATTCCTAACTATTTGTATGACTCAGCAAGAGTAATATGGGTGCCATTTAAAGTTTTAATGGCAGGATAGTCAAAGTCACTGGTGGAGGTGGAGAATACCATTTATTTGGTCTTTTCTGCATTTAAAACTAGTCTGTGATTAAAGAGAGATAACTGAAAAGGCAGACTGAAGACGAATCAGGGCCTGGGCTGGGGTGGAGCCTGGGACCTTGTTCATGTCCGGTTTGTTGGCGAGGATCTTCATAGTTTTGACCTCTATATGACGGACAGTGGCGCCCGGGACACAACAAGTTATTGCAGAGTTTGTTCTGACATTTCTGGTGATGGAGTCGCCTATGACCAGGGTTGTTACCTGACGTGGGCATTGTCTTGTGGACATGGAACTGGTCACCTTGGAGGTGGAGTACCGGTGTAGTCCACGGGGACCCGAAGCTGCCGGTCTAGGGGCTCAACCAGACCAGGACTGGCACCGGAACCACTCGGCTTTGTGGGCAGCAGTGCTGGACTGGCCGTGGGCTCCAGGCCGACAGTGGACAGATGTTGCTCCAGCTTCCCCAGCACATCGAACTTGTTGCTGGATGAACCGCGGTGGTGGAGTATGGGAGGAGTTCCTACCTCATCTCTTGTCACCCCGGGTGACAATCCAGGGTTCTGAAGGAGTGGGTGTGAAACAGATCCGTGCCTTGGTTTTGGCTCCAAGCCTGGGCCAGGGGTCCTCCTGGTGGAGCGATCTGATGACCGGTGGCTCTGGCTCTGTGGCTGCAGAGGGACCAAGCGAGGGAAGCCTGGTGTTGTTGAATGCAGGAGGCTTCCACGGCCAGCGAGTCCAGGAGTCGCTCATCCTCTTGGATCTGGTAGAGCCTGGAGATCCGACCTTTGAGCTCAGAGATTGTTTGACCCAGCCGAAGGCATCCGGAGCAGTCCGGAGGAAAGACGAGTGGTGGCATTGATGAAGCAAAGTGTAGCTGTAGAGTTAGATGTAGCAAGCCTGCTACCAAACAAGCCAAAAATGGAGCGAGCCCCGTCTGTGTAGACTGANTGATGGGGCAGCATGACAATACAGAATATCTCCATAGTCAAGGACAGACATGAAGGTTGACTGCACAATAGTTTACGGTTGGAAGAAGACAAACATCCTTTAATCCTGTACAAGAAGCTCAGCTTGATTTTTAATTTTTGAGTCAGATGTTGAATATGAATCTTGAATGACAGTCTGCTGTCAAGCCACATTCCTAACTATTTGTATGACTCAGCAAGAGTAATATGGGTGCCATTTAAAGTTTTAATGGCAGGATAGTCAAAGTCACTGGTGGAGGTGGAGAATACCATTTATTTGGTCTTTTCTGCATTTAAAACTAGTCTGTGATTAAAGAGAGATAACTGAAAAGGCAGACTGAAGACGAATCAGGGCCTGGGCTGGGGTGGAGCCTGGGACCTTGTTCATGTCCGGTTTGTTGGCGAGGATCTTCATAGTTTTGACCTCTATATGACGGACAGTGGCGCCCGGGACACAACAAGTTATTGCAGAGTTTGTTCTGACATTTCTGGTGATGGAGTCGCCTATGACCAGGGTTGTTACCTGACGTGGGCATTGTCTTGTGGACATGGAACTGGTCACCTTGGAGGTGGAGTACCGGTGTAGTCCACGGGGACCCGAAGCTGCCGGTCTAGGGGCTCAACCAGACCAGGACTGGCACCGGAACCACTCGGCTTTGTGGGCAGCAGTGCTGGACTGGCCGTGGGCTCCAGGCCGACAGTGGACAGATGTTGCTCCAGCTTCCCCAGCACATCGAACTTGTTGCTGGATGAACCGCGGTGGTGGAGTATGGGAGGAGTTCCTACCTCATCTCTTGTCACCCCGG
>NTHP01000328.1:599953-625729 GCA_003416845.1 Oplegnathus fasciatus
AACTAAACAACCAGATTTGTGAGAGACTGAAATTTGTAGATCTCCAATAAGTTGTCATTTCTGTCCCATTCGGAGCTTATTTGTCTCTTCAGTGGGTGTGAACATCTGCATCTGTAGAGGTTTCAAAGTGCACAAAGGAGATCATACAAAACACACTGATGCACTAAAGGACAAAATCCTGCCTCAGGCGAAAGCTAATGAATCAAAGTGTGTTTCTAAAGTACATTTACAATATGATACACAATTATCTGATTGATTTGGCTTCTCCGAGAGTTTAAGAAATGATGTTTCAGAGAAAAGAAGCCAGTGCAGCAAAAAATTGATCACACTGAGTTTTTCTGACTTTAGACAGAGACAAAAGCAGGACGGACTCTCTTCCAGTCTTTGAAAGAGGGACCTGCTTAAATAAATGCAAGACTGGATCAGTGGTTTCACACGTTGTCCTGAGAGCTGAGTTGAAACTGATGCTTTCCTGGCCTCACACAATTACAGTTTACATTTCAGCCAAACCCAAACAGCAGCAACAGCTTAGGAACGCCGGCGCTGTTAAAGATGCATTTGGCAACTTTGCACAAAGTGACAGAAAGAGGCGACTGTTTGGAAAGTGTCAACTTCAGTAGGTCGATGTTCAGCATTTCACAATTTAACTCAAATGCACCGACAAGGAGAGGTTTCAAAATGCAGAATGATAAAGTAACTTACTAAAAATAAACGTACTAAATGTTGACTGTGATGGATTGTCTATCTGCAGACTGATTTTCTTACAAAAGAACTGAAACTAAAGAAGGAAATCATAGAAGGAGTCGGACGAGGATTTGTTGATAATGTGTAAAACAGCAGTATGTCTCTTAAAATCTTATCAGGCTGTTAGAGAAGTGCAGCTACAGCAGCTTTTTCCTTTTTAAAATCTAAGTTCTGACCCATTGTTTTCTCTCCACAGGAGGAGGTGTAATCAGAGCGATGCTTTGGCCTCATGTCCTGTCTCAGTCTTAATTATCTCCGTGGCCAGAGCTGCCCTCTAATTTTACACCGAGAAATGAAGAAATGTGAATCAAAACGACATCTAGAGGGTCCACACTGGATTAAAAGAGTCCTCTTGGGGTACCAAGAGGTTTAACTTCAATGTGTTCTAAGTCTTTGAGGTTTGCTATCATTTTTGTACCGCCACACTGGCCAAACGTTAGAAACATCACCAGGTTTATGGTATCAACCTGTAGGCCTCTGAAGCTACTGCACATGTAACCTTGTAGAATCCATTCAAGATGCTTTTGTTTGGTTTTATTGGAGAGATGACGCCCCTCTTCCCCCGCTGAGCACTCAGGATGCTTTAAAAAAAAAGCTGGAATTGAAGCACTTACCAACTGAGAAGTTTCCTCTTCTACTATACTGTAAAACACACAATCTGCCACCCACAGGCAACACACACACACACACACACACCTTCAACACTTTCTCTTTAAACTGTTATTTTCCCATTATATCACCTCAGGTAAGTTACAGTCCCATGTCATGTCGGATGGTGAAGGACAGCCATCTTCATCAGTGGACTTTAGCAGCCTAGAAGACAAACTCTTTTTTTCCGTTTGATGAATAAAGCAGAAAATAAAGTAGCAATATCTTCAACAAATAAAAATACACCTTTACAGTCAACCAGGGGGAAGAACTGCAAAATATACACAAAGACACAAGGACAAATTGGTGCACCAGCAAAAAATGAGTGGCCATTAGGCTGTATAGTATATTATATATACTGTATATATATTTTAACAACAGCATTTAAAACTAAACGTTCAGAATACAAGAAGAAACTATAAAATACTAGAGAGCAGTTCTTGCAGGTACATATTCTGTTGGTCCAGACTTAAATATCTCAACAACTACTGGATGAACTACCCTGAAATTTAGTTCTGACATTCATGTTCCCCAGAGGAAGAATCCTGTTGACTTTATTGATCCTCTGACTTTTCATCTAGCGCCACCATCAGGTCAACATGTTAATGTGTCCAATACTTTGGTTCATGACCAAATACCTGCAGAACTGATGACATTCCCATCAACCTCAGCTAGACTTTGTGTTTAGCTCTAATTAGCAAATGTTAACATGCTACTTAGCATTATAATTGTGAGGATGTTAGCATGTTTAAATTAGCATGTAGCTCAAAGCAACACTGTGCCTGGATACAGCCTCACAGAGCCGACAGCTTGGCTGTTGACTCTTAGTGTTGTTAAGAGTTTAAAGTGCTGATTACGTGATTACACTTGGAATTAAAGACTTCTTTTAAACGAACCTGGATTAGAGTGCAGATCTGGAGCAAGATTTATTTAGAAGAACACGAGAAAGAGCTTCTCAAAGAGCTTAAAGACATAATAAGTTGGACACTGAGATGTTAAGAGGAAACAGCACGCTGCCTGTGAGCCCTGGTTTGAACCCTGAGCATGTTGTTTACTGTTTGTTGTCCTTGTTGTCCTGTTGCTTGACGTACAGGACACATACTTTGGCATAGATTGTTTCCACAGTTCTATAATGAACCTGTTCATTGTCCCCTGAAGGAACAGCTGGAGCATCTGCTAACTATCAGCTGCTTCATCCACTGTGATGACTGTAATCTCATCTGCTCCTCCATCATTGCTTGTATCAAGCTCAGGGAAGGAAAATAGATTTTTTTGTCTACTTAAAACTATGGAGCCTGGTAGATGTCAGGGCGAAGATTTTTGATACATTGCTCCCGGCATTAATCCTTTTTGCATTAAAATTTAAACGACTTTGTGAGCTATATATCTTTATTTTGGTTAAATTTAACCAAAATTGGTTAAATGTCGCCTCGAACTACTAAAAAGTCTCCTAAAAGGACTTTTAGAGGTGTTGGTAGGAGTATTTTTTCACTTTGGACAGAGCTAGGCATTTCCCCCTGTGTCCAGTCTTTATGCTAAGCTACCCTAACCAAGTGCTAACTCCAGCTCTGTACATTAGGAGCGAATAAGCATAGTTCCCAAAATGTTGAACTATTCCTTTAAGTATTTCTCATTCTGAAAAAGTGAGATTAGCCTTTGGGATGCACCAATGTAGTTTCTCAGTGTCAGCATCTAGTGGCCATTAGAGGAACTGAATCTTAAACACTTCATTGTTTCAACCATAGACTGTACATAAAGATGGACGACGCGCCTCCACTTCCTCCCACTGTACAAAAGTAAAGCCAAAATATCCCGGATACGGGCGCTGCCATCTTGCGCTGGTGACGTCATTTGGAGCCAGAGTCTGCGCAGCAGTGATCAGCGAAGGAGCCGCGGTATCGAGGTCCCGCCCATACACTCACCCGACTCGATCGGTAATCAATAATTAGTAACTGACGATCACCTGCTAAAGTTACAGTTACATCTCCTCTCGGCATTTCTACTCTACATACAACTCCTGGAAAGACGTCTGCAGGTGCCTCCGCGACTATTTCACTGTGATTGACAGCTGTCAATCATGACGTTTCACCCCGTTTTTATAGCATCAAATAACTAATTAAAACCAAACTNNTACCTAAAATGACAGAAACCATCTTTGGGAAAAATGTATTTAATGTGTACTTTGATTTTTTAGTTTGGCCCATGTCCCATCTGCTCACATGGAGGGGGCGGGACTTATGACCTATACCGCAGCCAGCCACCAGGGGGCGATCGAGATGTTTTGGCTTCACTTTTGGGGAGCTGTCATGTCGTCCATCTTTATATACAGTCTGTGGTTTCAACATTCAGTGGTGGTTGCCACTTTTTCATTTGTGACTCCACATGTGATTGAGGTCTTCTGACTTTCAGACTGTATAACTGTGTTTATAAGGGCAATATGAAATAAAGCTGACTTTATTAGGAATGTAAATATACTGTTGAATCCTTTAAGTTGAATTCAGTCAAGGATCACACCCGGTTACACCTGGATTCTCTGGTCGCAGGTGAAATACTAACGCTCAGTTGTTTCCTCCAGTAGCAGTAGGTAGCCACGCAGCTAGCTTGCAGCAGTAACACATGTGCGTAGCTGAACCGATTCCTTCATGTTAAAGGAAAAAGTGAACAAGAGCTCCTTTTTTATGACATTTGTGTAAAGATCAAAGGCAGGCTGAGTTTATCGCAGCGCTCTGCACTTCCCTTTCAGGAATACAAGGCAGCAGCGGCTGCTGTTTCCAATGAGAAGCAGGTGTCGGCCTGATCTGAGCGGTTTAAACAGCTTCATAATGAGGGCTGGCCACCTGGAGGGGCCTCCTGCACACAGGACACATAAAGAGCCATGGAAACACCAGACACAATAGCACTGCCTTCATCGCCACCAACATCATCATCACCTTTAATATGTGTGTGTAGAGGGTGATGGAAGAAAGAATAGATTTGTAATAATGGCACAAAATCACATACTATTCGGTACATTAGTTATATATGAGTTTGAGAGAGACGGAGTGAGCGACAATGTGAGTGAATGTATGAAAGTGTTTGTTGAGTATCATACAGAAACCCTCCACAGCCCAGCCTATAAAAAGGTGTTAAAGACTTGATGTAGTGATGTTGGTGAACGTCACACCTGCATTCAGGAAATTAGACACGTGAGGCACGTGACTGGACTTAAACCCATCCATGTGTTAAACTACAGTATGCACGGTTAAACGGGTTAAAAGCAGTTTTATTAGTTAGATGGCAAGCTGCAATTTTGTCCATCTATTTAAAATGTGAAGACGCAGCAGACCCACAAGCTCACAAACAACATTTAAATCAGAAAGTTGTTGGAAAGTGTAGATTTTCACGAGCTAGGCTGTTTTGCGTTAAGCCAGTCTTTGTCATAAGACTCTTGGAAAGACAGAAAACACCATATTTCAAAACTAGACAATTTCTGAAGAAATAAAGTGTGTTACAGTTTTGTGTATGCTCCACTGATCTCCTGTTGCTAGCTGGCTGCATGTCCATCAGCTAATGTTGAGATAGAAAATGGGATTTGGGATGGTCGTAGGTGGTTGCTGGGTGACTAACGGATGCTATGTAGATGCTAAGGTATTTGTGGTGTTTCCTACGTGGTAGCTAGCAGTTTGTCAAGTGGTTTGCTACAAAACCACTTAAAACAGCAATTACAAGGATTATTTATCTGTCATTTAGGAGTAAAGGGGTGGAAAAAAATGTGGTCAAACAGTCAGTCAGTAAATCAGTCCATCAGGTAGCATAGAGACACCACGAGTGGAATCGGCTGAAAAATAAGCCAAAATATTGTGGGGAAAAAAACAACAACTCTTGTTTGGCTGAGGTGGAAAAGGTGGCAAAGCGGAAAAGATGCAGATAAGGCTGATTAAAACACATTTTTCAGATCTACCTTGATGTCACAGTACTTCAGACAAACCATTCATATCCTGATGCCACTCACCATTACAGGCCTCGACCCGACCAGAAACAGTGGAGGTTCTGAGATGTACGTCTGCAGAAAGTCTGCAGTTTGAGTCCAGAGGGGCCCTTGTAACATGTAACCCTTCCTCCGTATCAGCTTATTTGCTTAAAAGTTTTTAATGGGTACATGACCAGTCACCCCATCCATCCATCCATCCATCAGCCAGTCAGCTCATTCCAGCTGATCGACCTGTAAAGCAGCTCTAGCAGAAGCTAATAGAAGCCAGGCTCAATAAAAACACCATAAACCAGCACAGAATCTGATTCCACATCAGCCAGCTGACCCCGGACCTGCGACCCAGAAGTGAAACAGCCAGAGGACAGATCCACACACCTTCCATTAAACATCGGACAGAGGTGGCTCTCATTTCTGTGCGGTTTCACTGTACTTTACAGAGATCAGCTGTCAATCAATCAGTGTGGGCGGGGGTGTGAGTTTTTAACTTATGAAGGTGGTGCTTGTGTTTAGTGCTTATTTTTTGAGACATCCTTACCTGTCACCTGATTTGTCCGAGTGTGATGAGACACTGCTGTGGTGATGGAGACCAGCTCCTCTTCCATCTGCTGCCTGATGGAGAAGACTCCATGCTCCTGTTCTAGTATAAACACAACAGGAGGCAGCCTTTCACCTTCTTGATGCCACAGATTAACTTTCAGATTCACTGAAATCAGACACAGTACAGATCCCACTAATATCCAGTTCAAGTAGTGTTTACCATGTTTTGAAACCAGTGGACTGGAGAGTCAGAGCATATATTCAAACCTGTCGGCATTGGAAAAAATCCAATCTAGTGTTTTAGCGTTCATTCAAACTGACCTTCATCAGGGCAGGAGAAACTCCAAACACCGATTTGAATCGATGGGTCTCTAATAAAAACATAATAATTTTTTGAATCTAAATACAAAAGGTTCTGTTGTGTCTTTGTCAACACTTGAAAGGTGCGAAAAGATGAAGTTAAGTTTATCATTTCACCACCTGCTTCTGTTTGATTATCATCTGATAGAGATTAAACGTCATACCTTCCACCTCCTATGCCGCCTGCACTCCACTTAACAAACAAATGAAGCGCAGCCGAACAGTCTCCCACAGGTGGCGGAGGAGCCACCAATTATCAATTAACACACCTGAAATGATAGAAGACAGTGCACCTTTTTAACACTGCAAAACACTTAAAAATACAATTACAAGACGTTGTGTGAAAACATACTTACTTATGATGTTTCTTCTTGTGACAAAGTGGGTGAGAAGTTTCCTTTCCTCACCACTTGTCCCTTATATGTTCATCTGACACATTACACTATATTGATTTCTACATGTTTCATTCTGTTATAATTTACCATTGCTTGTGTAACATTGCATCACTTACTATCCCGGGTTTGTGTGCGTTAGCATTAGGTTACAGTTCACATCAAAGCACATGAGTAAGTTAAAGCAAACACACAGCCATGGGCTGAAGCTGTATAGGTGTTAATTGAGCACCCTATATAGTTAGTTGGGATTTGCTCCTCGAGGGGAGAGGTGAGGCCATGCTGCCATGAACATGTGCCGCCATGAACACGTGCCTTTTGTTTGATTTGTTATGAGTTAATGAGTTAATGCCCAACAACAATAAACAGTTAGGGCAAAACTTGATCTATGTCTTATCACCTAAGCAACTCAATACAGTCTGATTTTGTTTCTCTGTAATCATTATGTGACAAATTAAATTAATTGTTAAAAGGTGATCATCATAAAAACAACAAGAGCTTAATGTTGGATTATTATTTGCTTGCAGTTTGAGCCCTATTTCTTCTTTCTATTCCTTTTATATTCGGTGTTCTTTTGTATTACTAACTGCTACAGAGGCCCAATTTCCCAACATGGACAATTTAAAGTTTAATCTACAAAACCTAACAAAACCAATAATTTACCCCATTTCCTCCTGGCTTTTGAATTCAAAGCAATTAACATTCTCTGGAGTTTTAGGTTATCAAGATAAATGTCTTTTTGGCAAAATAAGAATCAAAACTGAGTCTTTGAATGGCACGAACAGGTCTCAAAAATATTCCTCAGTTTATCTTTCTGCATGATTTAGCTACAGATTGAAGACTGTGGTGTTGCTTTTGGTTCATTCATAACTGGATCTAGTCATGCTATGCCCAATGTGGCTCAACAGTGAGAGCAAAGCTTTCACTCTGTCAAGTTTAGGAGCTTTAACTCTACAGTGGCCACCCATGTTCAAAATGTATTTGTTTTAAGATCTGAGTTGACATTATAGAAACAACACTGGCCTGATCAGTTTTTTATTTATCCAAAATGACGTTCTGTAACTCAATAGCTAATCGATCCTCCTCCGTCCTAAACGTATTTAACCTGAGGAGGTTCCACAGGGCTCTATTCTTGGCCCTATTATATTCTTTCAGTATACTCTTTCAGTTATATGATACACTATGTCTTGACATTCACTCATTTACTATTCAAACCTGAGTCGACCAAAAGAACTAAACTCTGACTGGACGGTAAAAGCTAGTAGGCTTTTTGGACAAAATATATATGAGCATGCTTTAAGTCAGTTCACACTAAACCAAAGCACCGTCACCAGGTCATCGTAGTCATTGTAGTCATGATTCTGTCCTTGCTTGCTCTGAAACTCTTCATGAACTTATAAAAATCAGTCAGTTCATGCACTCAAATTTGGGCCTCAGGACTTGGTGATTAATTACTGCTCTTATTTGTTTTCTGCTCACTTAATATTTCTGTCATTAGTGGACTTAAGCTTTAACTTGAACTCTCCTCAGTTCCTGTGAATGCATTTGTGGACGTGACAGAGTTCACACCAAAGAGATAAAAATAATCCTCATCTTGACCAAAGCTCCTCACACATTCAGGAGGACAACAGCGAGCACAGCAGCACCAACAATTACAGCCAGGTTGGGTTTGGCTGGGCGTACTCTAGCATCACACCACTGAAAAAACACTTATAAAAGCTGTTGTCACCTTGCCCAGTGTTATGTAAACCTTTACACGTCTGGAGAGTTTTTGTTGCTGTCCAAAACTCATTGTGTTGCTTATTTTTAGACTCTCTACCCAAGAGCCATTTACTCTTCATACCTGAAGCTGTATAGGGCTTTGGCAACTTTAAACAGTTTTTTACTTTTATCAAAATGAAACCTGGACCATTGTTTATCTCCCTGTGACTTGTCTTTTGGCCCTGAACCACTGTTGAACCACCCTTATGAAAGCTGTGGTCACTCAGCCCACGTCTGCAAACAAACCTCTGTTTTTGGTTTCTTTGTTTGTCAAATTTAGCATTGGAGGACAATTACAGTGAGTGTGGTTCTCACAAAGGTGAAGAGTAGCTCTGTCCTGCAAAAGTTTTGTAACACCATACCATCATTATCCAATTCATGTAGTGGCTGATACCTTCTTTTCAAAGGAGAAAGATGATCCTGGCTCCAAACCAAGCAAGTCAGTACATTCTTTCCGAGATCTCTCCCATTTCTGCTTTAATGAAAATGATGGTATTTCCATGTAAAAGTAAGATGCACAAGATTTGTGCTTGTCTTTGAGGTTGTGTATCCACTTTAACAAAGTTTACATAGGCTACTGGTAGTTTGAATTACAGAGCTCAATCAATAGCTAGGCGTTTTGCAGAGATAAGTTTAGATGTGAAAGAGGGTTTGATTTGAGAAGTGATTGTGCTTTCTTAAGCTTCAAGAAGAATCAAATGTGTGTAATGTGAAAGGGGTCACTCATAGTGATGAACCTACAAATAATTCTCACCATCTCTGCAGCTCTTCAGAGCTTTTTAGCATGTTTTAGCTCCTAATTTTGGTTTTGCTGCACATTTCAGTCTGATTCACTCTCAGCGTTTCCAGCGGCAGCAGGCAGCAGTTTTCAGTTTTCAAGCTCTGATAAACCCACAGTACACTACCTGCTCAGCAGCAAACAGCAGACTGACACAGTTAGAGACTAGCCGGTGAAGAAAGTGGAACAGCTAAAGAGCCAGATATTTTGCTCAGGAGTTGGTGGAGATCAAACTAGAGCTAAATGGAGAGTGAATATTGGACTGACATTCATTAGGTGGAGAGAAACATGCCTCCAGTGGGATGATCATGTTGTTCTGTGTCTGCTGGATGGAAGTAGCCAGCTGGTTGCTAAAATGTTAACCTGTGTGTCTGTCAGCTTGTTTTGAAGTTAATTTGCCCATTTAGTGGCCAAAACAAGCTTTAATCAATGCAAATTATTAATTGTATACCTATTTATTGGCTGTAAAATTTTATTACCAGGGCCAAAAAACATTCCTACCCACCATGAACCCTGTTGTTAAACTGGAACACATAAGCCATTGTTTGTCTTGGGTAGGTGTGGGGTAGGGGGGTGTAGACAATGGATCTGGTATCCCTTTAAAATCACTTGAGGTTCATCAAATATATCATATACATGTACGGTACTGTAAGTTTTAGTTGTTCCATGTGTTATTTTTTTCATAATCTCACATAAATTGTAGGGTGGAAATCTCTCCAGGTTTCTGTCTCTCTGCCGCCCCCTGCTGATATCCAGCACATGAACACCTGGTATCACCTGATGCACAGAGGCTTTCATCTAGACTGAAATGCAGTGAGTAACAACAGTTTAAACAGCTGGAAAAGAAGGATGTATCACACGAAACACATAATATCTCATCATACTTGTAACTTTGAATCAATATCAACAGGTTTAAAAGCTCTGGTAGCAAATATTAGACATCTCAGCTCAGAGGAAACTATTGGCTGAAAGTAAACTAATTCACTCAGCCTGCAGGTAGAATGAGCGATGATGCGAATGTCTAACTTTAACCCTTACAGTCCCAGGCGAAACACTCTGTTTTTGTGCTACTTGCATTTATCTGACTCTGAGTCTCTTATTAGCTTCAAATATGGATGTAGCCTACAACATTTCAGTTAAAATGCTAATTATTAGAATTATTAACATGTCAAATATGATCATGATAGAAGAGTAATCCAACTAATCAGTAAAATCTGTGAAGTTGTTGGTGTAACTTGCAGCAACTATGGGCTAACAACAGAACCAATAAACCGATAAATAACGCAGGCAAATATTGATTAAGTGCAATGGACCTTTACTCAAAGTAACTTTTATTCTGGTTCAAGTCGAGTCAAACTGTCACTAAGCTTTCTGCCTTTATATCAATTCTGCGCGCTATGACTGAAGGTACAGTATGTGACATGTTTTTATGGCTGCATCATTTCATCAAATGGAAATATTCTAATGATCATATTATACATGTTTTTCCAAAACCCTGACACATTTGGTATGTCTGGAAACGTTTGGATCTTTTTGGGGGAGTTTCAAATGAAGTTCTTTGGATTTAACCAATGACTGAACTCAGAATGTGATGATGTGATGACAATGTCTGCTTGCTCATGAAAAGAACCCCGACTAAAATATATTAATAAAAATATATATTAAAAAACTGAAAAATATGATAAATATATTCATTAGCTAGAAATTATTCATCCATTTGTGTAAAATAAGACACAATCTCTGCTCTTCTGTTTGACAAATTTTACTGTTTATTATATGAAAAACAAACCGAGACATGAGAGGGTACAGAGTGAAAATGACTTGGGAAGACAGAACGTAAAGTTCTCAACTCCCAATATATTAATATACACAGCTACTAGCCTATGTACAAAACATGTCTGAAACAGGACATCGTGTTCAAAACTGCTGAATTCCTGCTGGAAAAAAGAAAAACCCCAACACCTTCCCAGAATAGAAATAATCAGAGAAATAGCTACTATAAATTCTAATAGATAATCAGTTGTCAATAACAATTATCACACCTAATCTGCATTCACACACTGAGATATCATAGATCACTTATACTGTACACTATCAACCTAAAAAGACTCGTCTATCTCTCTAATGGAAAAACACACAGGCTCACTGTAGCAAAGGACTCTGGGAGATTGAGTTTAGTGGTTTCCTTACTTTCTGTCCTTTTTCCTCTTGCTTTACAAAATCCTCTCCCTCATTTAATCACATAATTTGGCACAACAGAGCAACTCCGGTTAACCACTTTAATCCCAACTCGCTCCCAGTGCTCAAAGGAATGTCAAAAACACTCATTCACAAAACTCATTTTCTCTTTTAACACACACATACACACACACTAGAAGTGTTAAGATACAGTACAGATAACAAAACACTACTGTAACAACAAAAACACTGAAAGATGCACTCAAACTTAACATATTTGGTCTTCCTCCCTCTTTCCTGTAAAGGTGATGTAGATTTTTTTTTTGCCATTTTACATTTTGATCAATTTGTTCTAAGGGAGGATTCAAAATACTGCACACATGTACTGTATATAATAAACACTGACATTAACTGAGTGACTAAAACTGTGCTTTACCACTTTTACACATTAGATGATAATGTTGACATTGAAGATTAGCCTTCAGCCTCACACTAGAAAGTAGCATGTACAGTGAAGTTTATCCACATATCATTGCAAAATAGGGGGCGCTAGAAGCTTGGTGACAAAGTGACTACTTACAGGAATCCACTGATTAGAGTGATTCTGTTGAAATAAACTGGTTTCGTTATGAAATTTTGCCAATCACCTTTACTTTTACTCGGTTGAAGCTTGATCTCCCAGTCATCCTGACGTCATGGCTATGCTGTGCTACATGGATGGAAAGCTCATCATCATCATTAGCTAGCTTTCTCCACATCCACCTTCCCATAGTCCCACTGTAAAGTCCACAGCCCTGTATCCATTTTGTTCTGTGCTGCATCTATCTTGCATTAGTTTTGCAAACAAAACTCTTTTGAATGCTATGCGGTACAAAATCTGTGTGGATTTCAAGAAAGACAGGATGTTTTTCTAACATCATATTGACCAGCCAAGTACTTGTACTTGCACCCTCTAATGGCAGAAAAGGAATCTATATTTAAGTAAATTAATCTTTTGAGTATTAGGATTGGCTGCAGTGATTGGCTGGTTAATGAAGTCCGAGGTGTGACTTGTCTGATGGCTACATCTGTCCAAGGTGTATCTGTCTGCTCATCCTCCTCAGTCTGGAGTGGCTCATTGGCCCTCAGCGCAGAGGGTCTCATGCTAACACAGTAGTTCTGCTACGTACGGCCTAAAATTTAGATGTTGTGCCTTGTCTCCACTCCCCGAACTTTTGCCTTGGTGTGGTCTGATTGGCTGCTGCAGCATGTCTTTAAAATCATACCAGACCTAGTCTCCAGACCTAATCATAACGCTGTCAAACTAGGCAAAGACCACACAGGACAAAAATAAAATCTTGATGCTCTGTGGTTAGCTGGCTAATCTTTGGAGGCACAAACCAAACCAAACCACAACTAGCTCCATCAAGGCAGAACAGGGCTTATGGAGACAAAGAATATACACCTACAGGTCTCCAACATAGACATATACACACTTTACATATACACATTTTATAGGCCCCAGCACAAACACAGACACAGGTAAAGTGATACCTTACATTAGATCTTTGCATTAGATACGTGGTTGATTAGTCTCCCTGCTAGCAGTACCCGTGTTGTTAATGTTGGCTTAATTCCCACTGTTACTTCTGATGCTACAAATGTAAGGCACTTTGAATAAAAACATCCAGCAACTGGCAGATGTTCATGGTATAATTTAGCCATAAGTCCATTCACAAGGATGAGTTTTAAAAATTTAATATAATCATGTAATTGTTCTGTCACTTAAACTCTTTGTTTATCTTTGGCAACAAAAAAGGCACAACCCATTTATTTCTTATTTGGTTTCAATGTGCCTCCAGTCAAGATTCTTTCTTTAATTACCCACAGTTACCCACTGACATATTTTCAGTCTGTGAACCACACAGGTTTCAACGCAGCCTCTTGGCACCGTGATGTGAACCTCAGCTGAACAACATTCATATCCACAAAAAAGACCAACAAATGTGAAATACTGTAAAACAAGAAAAATAAAATAGAATAAAAATCTAAAAATAAAACTACACTACAATTTGACCCTAGCCCTAGCTCCAGTGTGGGTTAATATATGAACATGAATAACTGAGAGACACAGACAGTGCTTTACAATAATAATAAAAACCACAGGGACAGGAGAAACTACCAAGACTGAAGAGTCTGTCCAGTTTTTGGCATTTTTAAAGCCAAAGAGAGGAAGAAAATAAAGTTTACGGCACTTTTGGTACCGTAGCAACATGAAAAGAAGATATGTTAAAAGGTCCAACAAGACGTTTTGGTCAAAGGGGCTTTAAAGAGATGGATGAAACTGTGAAATCAGCAATGATAGAAATCTTTAAAAAGCTTAAAAATCTTTGTTCACTAACGACTGAAAGGTTTGGATCTTGCAAAAGTTTCTCCTCTGAGTTGACCAGCCTTTTCCCCTTCCATCTCCAACTTGTCTCTCAGAATAGAGTGCTGCTGTTACCACAAAGCAAACCAACCTTCTGACCACAGCTCTGCCAGTTTCTTCATTCCCTCTGACAGCCACTTTCTCTTATAACGCAATTCCAGTCCTCTGTCTTCTCGTGTCAGTCTGCCATCTTACAGGAGTCCAGAGATGGAAAAACCCACCGCTGAGGAAAGCCCAAGTGGTACATCCCAGCGGCCTCGGCTCACTGGTTGACATGGGGCCTCAGGGCTTGGTAAAGTCCCTCGAAGGAGGGTCGGTCGGGTATGTCGCGACTCCAACAACGCATCATCAGCTCAAAGAGGGAAGGTGGGCAGAGTGGAGGGCCATAGAGGAAGATCTAGTAGAGAAATACATGAGAGTTAAAGAGATCAGAACGTAAGGAACCAGAAAAAGCATTCCTCAGGTGTGCGAACTTGGTCACAGCGATCACAAAAACACACAGTGTAGTATCTAGTATCTAGAGATCTCGAAATGGTGAAAAGTAGAATGGTCAAGGGCCAATTTTCCAATGAAGACAGACAGTGTCACTGATGTGAAGCACCAGAAGGTCTAAACTGCTGCTGCAGTGACTTTCCAGCCCTGTAGGTCAGTGGTCCCCAACCTATTTGGCACATGACCCCTAAAAATGGGGCAATGTTTACTTGTGACCCATCATTACGGGCTGAAATGAGTTATGACCAGATAAACCGATGAGAGTTCATTTCTGTTTTATTTGAGTAATTATAAAGGCATGAAGAGGTAAAATTGTCCAGTAATTCATAAAAAAAGAAAAGCTTAGCTTAGAATAACTTGGAAAAAATAAACATAATTTTGTGTAGAATAAAAGTATTTTTCTGCCCTCCAGTCCTGTCAATCATTGTGACCCCTCAGATTTATCTTGCAAGCACTTAGGGGGACCCAATCCCCTGGTTTGGAACCACTGCTGTACAGTGAGATTTGATGGCTTGTGTCAAGCTGGTACAACAATGACTGAACAGCTCCCCCTTGTGTGTGGAGTTATAAGCTAGTTCCACGTGGTGATACAGGTAGGTAGTACTAGCCTGGATCCAGTTAACATGAATCACAAACATGCATAATTACTGCGCTGATACAAGCAACCGCAGGAACTAAAGCTGCTTTGACCGGCGGCCGAAATGACCTTGCCCAGAGTTGGCATAAATATGGCACGGCTAGCGCTCGACTTGTGATGAATGACACATCAGAACTGTACTGAACTCTGTCCTTTGTGGGTGCGTTTGATTCGTCTCACCTGTCTGCCCTGGTTCCTGAAGAACTCGCCAGTGTTCTCTATGACCTGTTCGTCGGACAGCAGGCTGTAAGGCTGCTCCTTACACAGAGTGAAGATCTCCCACAGGGTGACACCAAATGCCCACACGTCACTGGCCGTGGTGAACTTACCCTGGAGAGGAGGCAAGGGGTGACACAGAAATAAAATAAAAATTAGATAGAAGTCAAATTATTGCACTTAAGATAGAGCTTTTCAAGTTTTAGAATCCACAAGGTCCATAAGGTTTTTTGTTAACCCCAATGGCCCTTCAGCAAAGGCAAATGTTGACTATGGACTATAGGTCTTTGTGAGTCCAAACAATTGCATCCATCAATAAACAGGTCTTGACTGTCTTGCACAAACCTGTGATGAATTGCTTTAAATTCTGCTTTTGGGTTGCTGGTGCACTGCAAAGCACTTTACTTCCTTGTCTACAACTATGGTGTCAAACACTAAAAAGTTCTCTTGAAACTAGAAGATCTGTTGACATCCATCATGTATAAGAGTAAAGTTATTCCAAGAAAACATTAAGGCATAAAGCAGCTCTACGCTTTTGGCTTTACTTTAAAACCATCATGGAGTAGGTAGAAGTGTCAGGGAGCAACAGCTAACAAGTATAAATGATCTTCTCTTCTTTCTCTCTTTAGTCCTATCTTAAGTGAACTCCCCCCAGCCTTACCAGCAGGATGCTCTCCCAGGCCATCCATCGTATTGGCAGCACCGCCCGGCCCTGGATGCGGTAGTAGTCGCTGCTGTACAGGTTTCGGCTCATCCCAAAGTCGGCAATCTTGATGGTGAGGCGGCGGTCCAGCAGGCAGTTCCTGGTGGCAAGGTCGCGGTGCACAAAGTTCAGAGACGCCAGGTACTTCATCCCCGACGAGATCTGCACCGACATGTGGAGGAGGTCGGATAGACTGGAGGGAGGGAGAAAAGGAAGGAGGAGGGAAAGAGATGAGGAAGAGGAAGGAAGACGGAGTTAGAGAACATGTTTGGAGAGGGAGAGGAAAGAAGGGACAGTGGACGGTGTTAAGTGTTGAACATAGACTGGAAAGTAGTCATGTCGGCCCTGCTGTTTGTACGAAAAACTACATGAACTGGATGGATTGAAAAGATAACAAGGAGAGCGATCGTGGTATTAGCATGTTAGCGTGTATAAACAGCAGAAACTGTGTGTATGGTATATTAACCTGACTGAAGGGATGTTGTTCGCGTGTGTCAGCGTGCTCTCGATCTCACGCTGCGACAGGAACATGTTGAGGTCTCCGTTCTCCATGTATTCGGTCACCATGCACAGCGGGTCGGACGACACACACACACACAGCAGCCGGATGATGTTGGGATCGTTCAGACGAGACATGATCTTTATTTCCTTCAGGAAGTCGTTCCTGATGGACAGACAGATGGAGGGAGACGAGATGAGACGTTTTTCTTTTGAAATACTTTCAGCTTTCAGTCTTGTTTTTCTCACACACATGGACAAAATGTCTTCAGACTTCACAGTTAATGAGCAACACCAGAGAAACTTTAAAATAAATAAACATGGATCAACATACATACAAACACTGTCACACAGACATGTTGTGTACCTGGCTTGGCTTGTAGCATCAGCTCTCAGCTGTTTAACAGCCACCAGTACTGAATGACCATCCCTGTCAGGGAGAGGCGACCCCTCCCCAAGGAATTCTGGGAGTCCCTCTGCCTCACACAGGTGGACCTGCAGGAGACGAGTAGGCATAAACATAAACATGGAAGCTAGTGGCCTACTTTCAAGTTGCTTACAGGTTCCTACACATAGAAAATCATTTGTAAACGATGCAGTTTAATGATGATGACTTGATTTTCACTCTCAACTACGAAATCTCAGTCAGATTCTAAGAAATGCATGCACCAGGTCACCACATTTTCAGGAGAATATATATATTAATACATTTTCAAAAACCTTTCCGACATTGTTTATCCTCCAAAATCCAGAAACTTTTAAGGATTTTCAGTGCTCCCTGATTGTCTGTGGCCCCGCCCGCTCCCTGCTCACCTCTCCAAACTGCCCCTCCCCCAGCTTCTCCCTGAAGATCAGCTGTTGCCGTGGGAACTCAGCGGCAGAGATGTCTTTCCTGGTGAGCGAGTCCACGGTGAGGGCGGGGACGGCGTACATGTTGCTGCCGGTGACGCCCTGCAGCCGCACGATGTCCGTCTCAGCGTAGTGCGGAGCGTTGCTATGGAAACACTGGTGTGGAGTGCACTGGGTGACGTCAGGCTCGGCGTAGCCTCCTCCACACGCTGTTGGAGAGAGAAGGAGGAGGTGTTTGTTTATTCAGTTTTTCTTGTGTGGAATAACACAATCGTTGCTTCATGATAACACGTGAAGGTTTTTAGATGACAACACAACTGAAACAAACAAGTATTTTCTAGAGAAAACTGTGCTGCCACATCATCTGTGTGCACCTCAAACTGGAATCATGAAATTAAAACCTGTGACTCAAAATAACATGTAATCCAACTAATCTGCACCTCTCTTGACATCATAGAGGGCCAGTGAAGTTAAAAATATCAGCAGGATCACTGAATCGTTGCATCTATAATCGTCTTCTTCAAATGAGGAAGACCGAACTGAGCTCGACTGATGCTGGATTTTTAAGGCTAAAACTGATAATGATATTTGAGAGTAAAAAAGATCAGATAATTCTATATCTATTTACCATCAAAATGTGGTTATTATTGTGATCAAACATGAGCTGAGGGGACATTTTACAGTATAACAACAATGGAGACACTGTTTCTAAAGGACCTCGAACGTATCTTTGACATTTCTGTACAGCTTTATCAACCAACACATTCACAGATACCAATATATACATGGTACACTGATAATAACGGCCATGCCAACATTATCAGTCTGGCTTTAATAACAATATTTGTTTTCTTCAGAAGAGATAACAATATAATTAACCCATTAATATGTATAAACTACTATAATAACTTGTTTTCTTTGGGTAAATGAGTGTCTGTATATCCTCACAAACAGTTAAAATAAAAAGGGCAAATTACAGTCGTTTCATTTTTCTGACTTCAACCCTCAAAAATATTTGATTTTGAACCTCAGTTCCTCTTTTGTCAGTGAAGAACCTGATGTTTCGATATACAAAAAACAAAATATATTCAGTAAATTGTGGAGAGAGAACAGTAAAGTACGCATGCACAGGAATGAAAAAGAAATTTAAAAATACAAACGTCCCCATCTCTCTGTCTTGGCTGCTGTATCTGATAGATGTTTAAATGTCTGAAGTCACACCTTTCAGCTCTTACCACGCAGCCAGCCTGACGTCATGTGACAGGAAGTCAGCAGGAGGAGGTCATAGAGAGGATTACCGAGGAGGAGAGCTGGAGGAAGAGGAGGAGGAAACATGGACAGAGACAGAGAGGGCTGGGAGGTAAAAGAGAGAAAAACTCCAGAATGAATGAGCATGCACAGACAGTTTTTACAGCATCATCAAGAAAATACTGAAGACAAAAGAAGAGAGTAAAAGAAAAAAAGAAAGACAGAGAGACAGAGAAAGAAGAAAACAAAGAAAGTTAAAGGCAGAGAAACTGAAAAGCAGGAGTTGAAGATGTGCCAGCAGGGGGCAGACAGCAGTTTCATCTATTTCACTGGAGGCCTTGGCTCTCTGTCAGCTCCGGACAGCTGTGTCTAAACATGTCATGACAGAAGATCTGGAGCATTTTTAAGACTTCAGGTTTACTTCCACTCGAGTTTATGTTTCCTTAAATGAGGTTTGTCTTGATAAACTATCACCAAACCTCCACAGATGGTCAATAAAACATAAACATAATGATGTGCCTGGAAGACAAACTGGGAGATATTTTCTTCTGTTAAAACTATTGTAAGTCCTGAAAGTTAAATAATGAGTTCCGGTATGTTTACCTGAGGCCTCTGCACTCTGCGACAGCTCTGGCAGCTTGTTTCTCAGCACCGCCGGGTTCTGGTACTGTGGGTCCAACAGGAAAACTCTCTCATAGTGAGGGTCAGTGTTGGCGGGGCCTGAGGAAAACAAAAAATATTAATTGATCAAACACACAAATGTAGTGGAACTGGAAGCTATCGAACATCTAAGGGCCTTTTCACACAAGGTTCAGAGATTTCAGTCTGCACCAAGTTTTCCTTCCTCAGAACCAAACCATGAAGCATTTCTGATCAACATTTATCCATGACAACACCATACTTACATACGCTTTTTTCTAAATATTTCAATGCTGCTACTTTGGTCCTGATACCAGGCAAAAAAACCATGAGAACCAGTCACGCCCTGGTGTGTGACATGTCATAATCCAGCCACACCTTCAAATCAGACGCATGTCTCTTCAGTAAAGTTTATAACAGTGCCGGCTTTCACCAGGTGTAATGTGCTGTACTGTCAGTCTGTTGACTGTCAGAGGGACCCGTCATATGAAAAACACTGCATATGATGTATTGATATTATATATAACAAATGAAGTGTTGTCAACGATGAGATACACATTAATACGTAGACCAGTCGAAGCAAACGCCAGACCACTGTTTTGTGGTGGATCCAAGACCATGACCAGTATTCAGGATCACAGACTATGATAACAGAGTTTGGTACATGTCACCAAATGTACCAAACTCTCAGGGGTGTGAAATCACCCTGAAGGTAGATCTGTTACAGCACAGCCCGGCAGTACGTTTCAGTCCCAGAGCAACAGGACCAGATGCTGAAGCTGATGCTCAGTCAGACGACCTTTAATGATTCTAACTTTGAGAAATCAAATGAATTCAAATGTGTGAGGTGAAAAAAACTCAAGTAGCACTGATGTAAATCTTAGAAAAAAGTTATTCTTTACTCTGGTTACATCCTGTTTCGCCTGCTGTGGAAAACAGGGGCTGTAAGCAATAAAAGGACATTCAGCAACTCCAATTACACAAATATTGTCAATTACCCTTCACTAATTTATTAATAAATACATTTTTAGAGGGAAAGGCCGACCTACAGACGGGGGACAAATTAAAGGAAAAACCTGAATAAAAGAGTGGAGAAACATATCAAATGCAGATCCTTCCATATGGGTGAGAAGCATTTTGCTGGCATGGTTTGGGTCCACTTGTCCCCTTAGGGGGAAGCGTCGATGCAAATCAATAGAAAGTTGTTCTGAGTGATCACCTTTATACTTAAATGAAACATTTCAATCCTGATAGGAAAGGTCTCTTCCAGGATGACAGTGCCCCCATCCACAGGGCACGAGGGGTCACTGAACGGTTTGATGAGTGTGAAAATGATGTGAATCATATGCTATGGCCTTCACAGTCACCACATNGACGTGTTAGACAGCGCTCTCCACCACCATCATCAAAACACCAAATGAGGGAATATCTTTTGGAAGAATGGTGTTCATCCCTCCAGTAGAGTTCAGAGACTTGGAGAATCAATGCCAAGGAGCACTGAAGCTGTTCTGGAGGCTCGTGGTGGCCCAACACCTTACTGAGACAGTTATGTTGGTTTTTCCTTTAATTTGTCATCCGTCTGTATATATGAATATCTAGCCTTCTATTTGGACTTGAAGTAAGTGCGACAGACGGACTACTTGTAATTGTCTACCTGTAGGGGCATGGCCAGAGCGGGGGGGCACAGGGGGGGTCTGGAGGATGATGGTGTCACTGCAGGACGACAGCCGAACTGTCACCTCCTCATCAAGGATCCGACGTGGCGCCTGGAGGAGGAGAGAGGAAAACATTTCTTTAAGGAATATGCATGTAAATATTAATAATCTGTGTTCTTCTATTCTTTATCTACTCTTCTGAGACAACAATGATCCAACTTTTATCAAGCTGATGCAGCTTTTTGACTTGTTGTTATCAACACCTTGCTTTTTGAAACTACTGAGGCATAGAAAGAGCATTTTATTATGTTCATTTGCGAGTGTTTTCAAACGTAGTCTCTCCATCTTCTTTTCCATCTAACACTTTTGTTTTCTCCTGTGTATTAAACATTAATTTTGAGACTTTAATTTCCTAAACAGTAAAATAAATGGCTACTTCTCTTCTGTCTTTGGTTTGTGATCAGACTCGACTGGTTCACAGATAATCAAAACTGTTTCAGAATCGAAAGGTGGCTTGAAGCTTCCAGAGACTTACTGGGGACTTACTGGGAGTTCAGAGTTTAGACCTCTTTATTGAGAGCAATTGTGGTTTAATGCCCCTACTGTATATGCAGAAGTATTATGTGATTAAAGTGTCTTAAAATGTATTATGATGACAAGTATTTGTTGTTTTCAGAAAAATGAGACATCATCGGTTTATTTTTTCAGCCCATTCATCTCATATGTATGTTCAGATAGTACCAGTAGGTGTCCCTAAAGTGAGAAATGGTCTTTAGCTGGTTATCAGTTGCCTCATTCATTGTGCCATGAACATTCTTGGGGGCAGAAATTTATATCAACGAAATAAGAAACATTAAATCTACAGGGAATGGATTCAGCCGATAGTTTATCTGCTCACCTTCTCCAACACCTTGCAGACGTACTGGCACCAGAGGATGAGGAAGATGATGATGACCAACAGCAGGATGATGGTCACCAGGCAGCCAATCAGAATGGGCGTGTTCACGTCATCTGGCGGGTCACTGGCTGATGGGTTAGCTGCTGTGTGGACGGGAAAGAGGTTAGAGATGTAGACTTCGTTTGTTAGGAATATCTGCTGATTTCGGGTGACATGCTAAAATGCTAAAAAGCTGAAAAGCTTCTTTGTTTGTTATAAAACTAATGTCGCAGCTTAAATGTGTTGATGGTTTATTGATGTTAAATTAAATAAAGTGTTTCAATTTTAGATATTACTTCACGTGATATGAAAGGAGTAAGGTCGAAGGTCATACCTGTCTTTGGTGGGGTTGTCATGGTGCTCTCCTCATTGGCTGCAGGGGAAGTCACCACCAGGGTCATCTGGGTCGGGAGTACGGTGTCCTCTGAGGGACAGATAAATAAAACTCATTTTATTTGTCTGTTTTGAAAGAAATCTGAGTGTGTATGTTAATGTATGTATCTGTGTGTGTGTGTTACCTGACTGAAAGGAGATCTCGCTGAACATCATCCAGATGTCAGCGAAGTAAAAGCGGCAGCGGAGGGATTTGGCAGTGCGGCGGTTCAGTGGCACGGTGACGTAGCGGGCGCTTGGGTTCCTGTCGTCCAGCACTGTTTTGAACGCCACAGGCTCCGCCTCCCAGCTGGCGAAGAGGGTGGGCTTAAACCAACAGGAAACGGAGGAGAAGATCTTCACGCCGCGGGAGAACATGTTGTTACTGTGAACCTGGACGAGGGACAGAGGAGAGATTATGTTTGTTAAGATTAAAAACAGAATAACAAAATATAATAAAAATATTCATTTTTAAAATAATATAAAACCACTTTTGTTTCAAAAGCATCTTTATTCTAAATTCTTTCTGTAGTGGTTTAAAGAATGACTTCCAAACTGGTTTAGGCATTCATTCTAAAATGTTGGTAATGCTGTTAATTCCTCTTATAGAGGACTGTAACCCCGCCCCCTTCCTAAGCTAGAGCATCACTTCCTTTGTGTTGTAGTATTTTCTCACAGAAGGTTGAAAAAGGTACCGATCTGAATATTTGGACACATTATACAGTAATGTTAAAACAACAGAATAAGAGAGATATGATGAGAGAGAACTTTATTTATCCTGAGGAAGATTTTTGTGCCCAAGATGTCTGATATCCTGTAGTATCCATATACTATAAATATATATACATATTAGATAGTTAGATAGTAAGAGTGGGAGGTGCAAGGGACTTAAAGGTATTACTGACATATTAGGTTTAGAGTTTTATCTTTGCATAAATAACACTGCTCTCGTGTTTTACTGTCTCGTACAGCAGTAGATACCAACTAACTCTTTTCTGTGCACATTCTTGAGTTTGTTGGTTAAAGGATGTACAACGAAAGTCAAACACACAAGGACAACGTGAACAGAAAAGGGTGTGTGTGATTTTGGAAAGGTTTATGTGGGCTCACTTATCACAGAACACTTGTGTGCACAGTGCAATGTTGATCTGGTCCGAGCAGTCTCTCTCTGTTTCGCCACAGTACTGCTGTGCACTTTTATAAATACTAGTGTAGTGCCCGTTCAAAACATGCCCGTCCGGAACGGGCCGATTACTTGGCCTCCGGTATTGCTGCTTGCAGCTTTCTCGAGAACCGCTCATCCAAACAACTTCCCACTTGACACTGCACTTCCTCGGGTCCTCAGCAATACACCCGCCAAGTGTGAAGTCGATCGGATGAATGGATGTTGAGATAGTCGAAGGACAAACAAACAGAAAGACAGAGATTCCTTCCATTTAGAGTTACATTAATATACTGTAAATATATAAATCAGTTTTTTAGAAGCCAGATTTGTGCCAAGAGGCCGGACATTTACATTTCTTATGTCTGACCTGTAAAGCTAGGAATTGAAATGTGTTAAAACAGTGCACCTTTTTAATCTTAGAAGTAGGTTGTTGTTTTAATAAACACAATGTTGCATTTAACATATTTTTTTATTCAGTTTGACTCTCCTAAATTCCCTCTGCTTAAACAGCCTGGCTCAACAACGGACATCACTAATGAATGGGCTAATTAGTCTACTAATAAAATGATGATCTTCTAATAATCAAACAATATAAACACCCATAAACTTTAACTGTTAGCAGGTTTAAATAAAAACACAATGAACTTTTTTTTCATATTTATAAATGATCACAGGGCCGGATTGAGGTTGTTAAAGGGCCGCCAACTGAGTAGGTCTGACATAAATGATGAGCTGCTATAATGAGGTAAAGTGAGCAGCACTGAAAACCTTCATGGAGGTGAAGTTCCTCTGCCTGTCGAAGATGAACTCCATCTCCACGTATCCCTGAGTTCCCAGCGAGTCGTTCCTCCAGCCCAGGTAGTCGTAGCCCGGCCACACGTGGTACTGACGCGACAGCAGGAAGTCGTCCAGGCCGATCACACCGTCCGTCAGCTGACCCATTCCGCCAAACAGCCTCCTATTGGATGAGACAGCTGTCAGTCACAGAGAGCAGGGGAAACAGGAAACACTGACGTGTGATGAGTGTGTGTGACTTGCCTCCTCTGGTGTGCTCCGTCATACGTGGAGTCGTTGAGGCTGGCGATGGGATAAGGCGGCATCATGAGCTGACCCTCTGGGGTGCTGTAGGAGATCAGACCATCTGCAGGGGGGGAGGCAAGGACAGGTTAAAGGGGGATTGAAGAGAGATCAGCAAAGGGTACAGAGAGTTCATATCAGAGAAAGCATATTAGCTGTGTCACACCATCCTCCTTCCTTGAATTAACAGTATTAACCTATTTTCAGATTAGGAAGTTAAACTGAGCACTAAGAGGGAAAACCTTCGGCTCCCAAAGTGGCTCCCTGAGGCTGAAATGTTCGTTACACCCAACAATACACAATTATTGGACAGAACAAACATACGATTTAGCTATTCTCACAGCCTTACCAGCAGACTGACCTGGTGGTGGAGCTAAAGAAAAATCAAAAGCATTGATCCTCTGGGGAACAGGAACGTAATCAATAATCCAGCCATTAGTTGATAATGTATCTGACTAAGCATTGGCTGCCAGCTGTTTTCAAATCTTGGTGAGACGGACACACTGAGGTCGGCACCAAAAACATAATGAAAGACTCCAGTGAAGACAGAGACCAGGACTCCTCTGCTCATGTTTGACTGCTGTGCACCTGCCACCCAAAGAGTACACAACTCCTTTTTTATGTGATACAATCTAGATAAAACATCTGTTGTGCTTCCTCGATGTGCACGTTTTTGTGTATAAACTGTGATTAAATCAAACTGTAATAGCTTTTGGCATAAAAGTTGTTGCCGTGATTTACTTTTATTGCACAACAGATTAAAAATGGTTGTATAATCGCTGTTTTATGTTGACATTTTAGAATGAGGAGGTTTCTGAGGAGTTTACTCGAGTCTGAGGAAGAGTAAATATTTCTGAGAAGTGATAAAAGTCCAAATCCACCGAATCAACAACCTCTGATGTCAGCAGAGCCAAACAACACACACACATTTACAAGTGCGACTGTGTGTTTGTGTGTCCTACCCTCCCACGGACAGCCGTACAGCTCCACTCTCATGCAGACGGTGGTCGACAGTTTGGTGACTGGGATCAGCCGGACGTAGCGGGTGATGATCGGAGGGTGAAGGTCGTTGATGACGGAGGCGTAGGCGTTTTTGTTGCCCTCCATCACCTGGAAACAAATATCACATGAGAAACAACAAGAAACAACCATCAACTGTCCTGAAGAGGGAAGGGAACCCCGATCCATGAATAGTACACAGAGTTTGTTCACATGTTCTCAGTGGTGGAAGAAGTAGTCAGATCTTCTACTAAAGTAAGTAGTAATATCACAGTGTAGAAATACTCTGTTACAAGTAAAAGTCCGGCATTCAAAATGTTACTGAAGTAAAAATATGTAATATGTATAAGTAGTATCATAATACAGTATACTTCAAGTACCAAAAAGTAATCATTATGCAGAATGACTAATTTAATAATATATAACAATTAACAGAATAACACATATTATACAATAACAACAACAAATGGAGCGACGCCTGCAAGCTAGTTCAGGCAGGCAACTCGAGCTGCAC
>NTHP01000328.1:628480-648455 GCA_003416845.1 Oplegnathus fasciatus
TAGTTTAATGTATAATAATGCATCATAATTTATTAGTTGATTACATTTTGTATTAATAAGAGGAAGAAAGTAGTAACTAAAGCTTTAAAATAAATGTAGTGAAGTAAAAAGTACAATATTTCCCTCTGAAATGTAGTGGAGTAGAAGTATACTGTAGGTACATAAAATGGAATTACTCAAGTACAAGTACCTCAAAATTGTACTTAGTTACAGTACTTGAGTAAATGTACTCGGTTACTTTCCACCACTGCATGCTGTGCTGTTAATCTGCGGGCCATGTATTGAAGTGTTTGAAGTGTTTGTACAGTAATCATCGACTGGAGTTTTAATCCAAACAAACCAAAGAAACTCAACAAGGATCAACTCACCTGAACTCAGCTAATAAACTCTTTAGTTTCTGTATTAAAACCTGACTTTAATAAAATGTTTGTTTTATCTTATTATTAAACGATCAATTTATTTATCTATTTATTCTTTTATCCATTCTTTCTGTGGCAAAATAATCTGGGGAATTAATTTAACATTGCTTTAAAGTTGTAATCTCGAAGATTTTCATTTCGTTCTCTTTCGCGGCACCTATGGCAATAATCGGTAAGTGCAGATGTGTTTTTGGACCTCACTTCAGTTTCACTTTCACTTTCCTCGTCTGTAGTCATCGATCTTTTCTTTGTTTGTTCGGCCATAATAACCGTTTACTCACAACACAGCAGAGACCGGAAACAACAGCACGCCGCTTCACACACAGGCGAGTTGAAGAGCGAGTCTGTTGCCTTTTTAAAAGTTAAGAGGCTTTCATCAGTGGGCCGTAGGCTCAGTCACCACTGTGTTGCATCATTCAGTGACTTAACAGACGTTTATTTAAATGAAAATCTTCGAGATTATATCTTTAAAATGCTTAAAAGTATTATCTTTGTTTTTTTAATTGGCACAGATCAAAACTCTAAATACATCACTGCTCACTGACACCATCACCTAAACTGCCCCCCATTGTCTGCTGATATGTTGGGCGACCAGCTGCAGGAATCAGTCCCTCCTCGGTGGATGTTTTCTGGCTTAATATTGTGAAATAAAAAAGTATGTTGAGAAATTTCGTCTGTTTCTGTGAGGCTGTGGTGGTTCTGGGAAATTCCCAGTTTGAATGTGAGGGAGGAAACTGCTCAGTCTAACAGCCCCAGATATAAACATGACCTGTTTAAGTTTTGTCCTAATGGTGTTGCTGTAGCTGCCAGGGACCTAGAAGGCCAACAGGAAGCTGGAGAATAAATGTCATTTCCTCTGATTCGAGTGTGAATGACCAGAAGCAGCTCACAGTGAAAAGAAACATAGTTTTCTTTCCTTTCCTCTTTCTCCCATTCTTCCCTCTCTGTTCTATCACTCCGTCACATGTTTCCGCTCCAGATTTTCTTTCATTCTTTCTGCTGCTCAGACAGTCTTCCTGCCTCCCCCCCAGCCAGTCCGGACCCGCAGCGCTGTCTAACCTCTGCAGTGAAATATTTGGGTCACTCACCGTGTTTCCCAGCCGGTTCCTCCAGGACTTCCACAGCAGGCCGTCCCTGCTGTAGTTGAGGCGGTAAGCTCGGGCGAACTCGTTCCCGGAGTTCCTGGCGTATCGTCCCTGAGTCCCGACCACCGTCAGGAAGGTCAACCTGCCCAGATCCACCTGAACAACACATCAACAGGTTAAATCATGTGACACACCAAGAACCTAAAGGCCATGTGTTGGTTCATCTAAACATACTAACATGAACATTTAGCCAATTTACCTAAAGTCAGCAGTCTATCTTTGGGTGTATCGCGCCAACCTTAAACTCACCAACTGTACTTTGTTAAAAAAGTATTTTGTGTTTGGAAACTTTGTTAAATAATTCCCTAAATAACCTTACTATACCATAATCTGCTTAAATAATCAACCTTTCAACAAAACAAGCATTCTTTTAAAGTTCACCTTCAGCCAATATAGCATGCACATTAGATATTTAAAACCTATGTTTTTGAGAAATAAGACACTGAAATAATAAAAAGTCAGCAACATCTATCACAGCAGGTGGAATTTTTCATGTTCATTTGACAACTATTATAAATGATTTCTTTTCTGTCTATCACCCGTGTGAACAGACACGCTTCTGTCTCTACAAATGTATCAATCCAAGAGATGCAACCCAGCGAAGTGTAAACAGTTGTACAAATTACACAAAATGTGTCTCTATTTGTGCACATTTTTCATGTTTGAAGTTTGCTGATGACAGAAAATTGATCCATCACCGACAACACTCATACTTCTTACACTGTTGAACTCCCATGTACGACACTTAAACATCTTTATCAGCTTAAAGTTGAAATATGACCAGAAGTTTTATTAATTCACCTTCCTACAGTCCAGTCTGAACTTTACACACTTTCTCCTGTTTCACTGACTGCAGCATCCCTCTCCTCCTGCAGGCAGGACTCCTTCTCCTCACACATCCTAACTTAACTCCCAATTTAAGTGCTTTGTCAAAGGCCGCTGGACTTGCTGTGGATCTTTGAGGACGTTTTGCACCTCACGACCCTTTGACTTCACACTTCTACATATCCTGAATGACTGAGAATCCTCACAGACACTGAAACTTTGTAACTGTTGAACCTCTACGTGAACACGGACATGATTGAACGTGTCTGTGATTGTTTCTTTCTTTAAAGCACCCAGCAGACACAGACCTGCAGGTACTGACTGTCTGAAGGCTCCAGCTGTCCCTCAGGACACCAGGCGCCGTCTCCCTCCTCACGATTCAACCTGCAAACACACACAGAGTTAATACAGAGTTAATACAGAACCTGGGAACGTTTGATAATGTTGGTCAAAAGCTGAGCCCTCAAAGCTGTTAACCACAGTTTAATGTTACATCTCATGTCCTGTATCACATTCTGAATAAATAAATACATAAATAAGATGTGTTATTATCATTTATTACAGCGATGGGAAATTAATTTAGAATTTTTCACTGTTCTCGTCAATTTAGACTGAGGTTCAGATCTTGGATTTTTCTTTGTTAGATTTTATTTCATCAGGTCTTATTGAACATTTCAGCTAACATCACATGACCACTTTCATGACGTGCAGTATCCTCCTACATGTGTAACNTACTGTGGTCCTGTCGTCTCGTACCATTGGCTGGATGCTGTGATGTCATCGTCTTTAATTCGTCCATCCTCCATGCCCAAGGCATAGCGACAGTGTGCTGAAAACACACACACACACACACACACACATAAATATAAAACAATCACAATCCAACATTCAAAATAACCAATTTTACAGTGAGTGTGTGTGTTCTTGTACTTCTCACTTTGTGGGGACCAGTGTTAGACTATGACAATGAAGACAATTTATTCGGTCCCCACTTCTTCAAATGTCTGTTTGAGGGTTCAGACTTGCTTTATAGAGTTAAATAAGACAAAGTTAGGATTAGGGGGGCTCACAAGTATAGAAGTACAAATATGTGTGTGTGTGTGTCTGTGTACCAGGGTCGATCTGTCCGAAGGCTGCTGTGGCTTGAAGGATCAGCAGCAGGAAGAGGTGCATGATGGTCCGCCGATCACACCAACACACACGCTACATCTCTGAGAGAGAAAGAGAGAGAGAGACATTTAGGACTTGAGGAGAACTGAATGATAAATTATAATTCATGAGGCTGTTTGTGGTTGTTGATTGTTTGTAGCTGCTGTTTTGTGCAGTCCAGGAGCAGAAAGGAGGATGATGTCTCACCGCAACAGATTCTGATAAAGGTGAACTCGCTATCATTCATTTAGACGTAATAACACACAATATGAGTCTATGGAGGGACAATCAATGATTGTGCAGATTAAATATGGTCTGATGCACAAAACAATGAACAAGTTGGATGGAAAAGGTTGTTTTCAATATCAGGCGCCTCAGAGTGAATCATCCCGTTCTGCCACTTACAAAAACATGGCTGAGTTCAAATAATCCTCCATCCTATTTGTTTGTAGTCACTTTAATAGTTTATACTTATCATGTGGTAACACATCATCAAGCAGATGTTTGGGATGGTTCCTTGCAGTTTATTATTAACCTCTCACAGTGATTTTAAACAGGGTTTGACGGTTGATCTGATCTTCATTTGAAGTGTTTTGTCATTTACTTTTAGAAAATCAGATGCAAGTATTTCTACTCAGTATTAACTGAATGATCACCTGCCCTCGCCACCATCAGCTAAAGTTCAGTTTTATCTTCTAGAAATTTAGCGTCAATGAGTTGTTGTTGTTTTTTCTTATTTAAAGGTGCAGTCTGCAATTTTAATCCAATACACCTTTTGTCAAATTCAGAGGATATCTCCTCATGGTCCACTAGCTGTCCGTTCTGTGTGTGCGCTGAAAGAAAATCTGGTGTTCATACACAGCTGTGGCTCTGTAGATGGGAAACAAACAGAGTGGCTCGGACCGAGTGCTCGTGCAAAACACAACACTAATACTGTGCGTTACTCAGTCCAGTTTGACCGCAGGATCATTTGTGTTCAACCTGCGAATATTCTCCTCTCCATCTGTCTCTGTGAGTGGCAGTTTCATAACTGGTGTGTCAAAAGCAATAAATATTCTCTGTATCAAGCAAGCCTCACGTCAGCTGAATTAATCTGGCTTACTACAGCAGATTTTGCTGTGATTTAATTGCAATAAACGGATCAAAAGGATGTTGAAATAACTACATCATGATGCCGATTTGTACAAAGTCTGAATTCATGCTCTGTCAGGTCTGTCCGCAAGACGACAAGCAAACCACTTTTAAAATGCTTGTTTTCTGAATGGAGTTTGGATCAATCAGGGCTCTCCAGGATCGTAGACTCCACCTTTAATGGAAAAATTGCAGAGCGGGGAACCAGAGCTCAGACTGTCTGAATGACTCCTCACTTCATTTACAGAGTGTGTGTGAGTGATTTCACAACGTTAGTGCTGTTGGCCAGAGCAGTTTATAAATACTGGACACAAACAGCGGCCCACTCACAGAGGTTATGCAACACTGAAACACACACACACACACACACACACACACACACACACACACACACACACACAGTCTCTCCTCCCAATCAAAGTATTTAACAGATATATATTTTATTATTTTATATTTGGAAGTCAGTGTCTCGCTCTTCTTCCCTTATTCTGGATATTGTATCTTTCTCTCTGGAGTTTGTCTGTTGTTGAGTTTCTGTTTCAAAATGACGAACATCAACTCACTGGGGAAAACAGCTGGATGGGAGAGAGAGAGAGAGAGAGAGAGAGAGAGAGAGAGAATGATAGAGACACAGACAGACTGAGAGGGGGAGAGAAAGGGAGACAAAAGGGCGAGGGAGAAACACAAAGAGAGGAAGACCTGAACACAGACTGGAGAGAGTCAGCAGGGTGAGGCTGATGAAGAGGAAAAATGAAGAAACAGAGGAGAGAAAACACAAATAGAGGAGGAGGAGGAGGGAGATAAAGTCTTGGCAGGAGGGGAAAGAGAGGGAGGAAAGGTGGAGAGGAGAACAATGGACGGAAGGGAAAGCAGAGGGAGACATTCGGAGCTTAAAGAGCAACTTAACAGCAGGTTGGAGATCAGTGTTTTACTGTCCTCTCTGGTCGAACGTTTCAAGCCTGTTTCACGTCTGACCGCAGCCAGCATCACTGCTGCTCTCATCAGTTATTGACACGATGCTTTATGATATGATTTCCTTTACAAACAACAGAACAGCCTGCAGAGAACACATTAATCAACAGGCAACAGCCAAAAGTTTTATTTTAGCTGAATTAACAGAGTTAACGTTAATTATTTACAGCTGATATCATCTGACAGTCAGCAGCAGCTAAAAATGAGAAGCCTGCAAACTTACTTCAGTATTTTGAAGATTGCTGTGTGACCACGGGAGAGGAAGCAGAGATAATTGGTTTGATGAGAGATTTATTAGCATCAGAGCACAGATAATCCAGGTATTTTTCCAGGAAACTGGATCCAAAATGGAGCTGGACCAGCCAATCTCGCAGCCCTGCGGTGTTTTTAAACTGGAGCCACCTCCGCTGAAATTATGACAGCATCTGCTAACATCGTAAAAACTTTTCTGAAATAAAACATTAAAGAACAAGGGTGTTTTTTCATATGTTTAAATGAGTATTATACATACAGCACTTATACTGTATGTTATATTACAAGGTTATTATAATTCTTACTGTCCTAAAAGACGTGAAAAGAATCTGTTACTTTTTTACGACCACAGTTTTACTTTTAAATACATTTGTTTACAGCATGATCTTAAAAAGAGAGTCTGTAGCTTGAAATGAGAAAGAATGAGGCAGGTTTCTGCAACAATAATGAAAAATGTAACAGTCACAGAAAATACTTGAAACTGCTTTGAAAATAGGGTGGAATATTTTTTCACTTTTATTAAATAAGACTTCAGCAAGTCAGTTACAGACTAAAATGACTTGATAATAAGGGAATTTTGTATACTGAACAATGTATTTTATTTTATGTGTTGTGTCATATGTGTTGTACACTGTAGAGTAGCTAGTAACTATAGATGACAAAGAAACGCAGTGGAGTAAAATGTACAATATTTGTCTTTGAAATGTAGTGAGGTAGAGATATAAAGTAGTATGAAACAGAACTGCTCAAATAAAGTACAAATACTTCAAAATTGTACTTAAGTAGTACTTGAGTATATCCTCAGCTACTTTACACCACGGCAGGGATAAGACTATTTGTCTTTAGAGACGGTCACTGTGTGTCAGATCAGGCGATGAAAGTGCCATAAACTTTTGGACCCCGACCAATCAGAGCTCGTCTTTCAAGATTTGCAACGACGTAGAGGCGACCAGTAAGATACAAGGGACTGACAACATGACAGCAGCAACATCAGGAGAGCGCTCTGTGACACATCTGTGTGATCACGTCACAATGTGATCAAACAAACTGAATACGATCAGAAGAAGACAGAAGATTCATCGCTCACATTGATGTTTGCTGCGTGGAAAAACAGCTCAGTTGGCGACAATCAGCTGGAGACGTGTGAGAAAAACACATGAAGTTAGTTTGACGTTTGATCATTTTCTGATATTTAATAGAAACTGGAGCTAAAGACAGTTCACGGCCTCCATTTGGAAACAATCTGATCAGACTGTTCTCTGTGACTCTGCTGCAGCTCTCTGATTACAGCCTGGTTCAAACAGAGGTACACTTTATTCACATACAGACTGTTCACAGTGATCCTCACAGCTGAGCACAGAACTGAAAAGACTCAGTAAAAACCAGCCAGCTCCCAATAATACAGTCAGATCTTGAAACAATCTGACTTTTCTGACGTAAATCTCTGTTCTGCCTTCAGGAAGTGAGTTCATTCACTTCAGCCGAGCTGCACGAGGACTCAGAGGTTCACTTTTTATTATCTGGCAACGACTGGGGGAGAGAGAGCTTTATGTAATGTGTTGGCTGCAGCTCAGATTCCTGCACTGTTGCTCATCTCTACAGAAAAATCACATGACCAGAGAGAGAGAGAGAGAGAGAAAAACATGGAGCGAGAGACATACAGTAAAAGCGATCAAGAGAAGGAGAATGAGACAAAGAGAGAGAGACATAAAGATTCCAGTCTGAGAACACGACCTACTGAAGTTCAACACCAAGAAACTGTTTTCTTAACAAAAACAAATCCAGCTTTGTTACAAACTGTTTCCTGTTGGAGTATTTCAGGGGTTTTTTTACCCTGAAAAGACACGAGAACACAGTTTTTACTTTATTGAACTGTGGATGAAACAGATTGCTGGAAATGAAATGGCTGTAAAGTGAGTTTAGGGGCCCTACTGACCAAAGTTTATACATTACGGCAACAAGTCCTCATACTAAATGACAAAGTAGGTTTGACAGCCCTTTTCAAAACCATCACAAACATGATTCATATGAATGTTCTGGTTGTTAAGGTTTGGTTAAGCTTACGCAATTAAAACTACTTGGTTAATGTTGGGCAAAGACTGTGGTCATGGCTAAAAGAAACCACGGCAGAGCGACGGTCTCTGATGTGGAAGGTTGGGATATACTTGTTTTTCACTACTTGCTGTCTGCATGATGGCACGTCTCCTGCAGAGCGTCCTCAAGTGTCGCGGCGGATGATTCGGCCCTGAGTCTATTTTCTCCCGTCTTATGTAACCACAGTGATTGTGTGCTGACCATAACACGGCCTACACCTAAAAGACATCATGTGCCTGAACGCGTCATACGCGACACTGATGGACTGAAGCTGCTGCTGTTGCATGAGGGAACATTTAAAAATCACACAAACTGTGACATGAAGTTTAATCTTCTGACATTGTTTTTTTTTTACTTTACACCTGAATAATCAAAATAAATCAAAAACTACAAACAGAAACATTCACAGTGAAATGAATCAGTAGGTGCAGGCTGGATAGTAGCAGGAACTCTTAGTATGTCGAAATACTCTTTGTGTGAATATTTTACTTTTGCTTAGTTTTGTCTGCTTTGCTTTTCCTCCATCTTTGCCTCCTCTCTTTTGTCTTCTCCTTCTTTATCTCCTTCTCCCTTCCTCCCTCCTTATCTCCTCCCTCGTCCCTCCCTCTGTCCTCCTTTCCCTCTCATTCTGTCCCTCCTCTCTCCTCCTCCCTCCGTCTTTATCTCCTCCTCCCTCCGTCTTTATCTCCTCCTCCCTCCGTCAGAACAAACTGGAGCCAAAAGCCTCAACATTCCTAACATTCAACGCAACCCAGAGCTCTCTCTCTCTCTCTCTCTCTCTCTCTGGCTGTGTCTATGTCTCTCGCTCACACAAACACACAGGAATCCACATGCCTTTCTCCAAGTCTCTCTCTCTCTCTCTCTCTCTCTTACTGTTACACACAGGAATCTGCATGTCTCTCTCTCTCTCTCTGGTCGAGGGGTGAATGAGACAGAGTTCACTGAGAACAAAACAGAGCAGCAGAACAGATATCTGACCCTTCGGTGGATCCATCTGTAACATAAAAACTCATGTTGTGTCATTGTTCAAACCAACCGAACGTCTTTTTACATTTTATTACAGATCCCAAAGTTTATAAAGATACCAAATATGTCAGGCTGGATTTTGGGGAACTGTAGCGAACAACGCACTTCTGTTGACCAATCAAATACATGCAAGCGCACATTCCAGGTACATTGTAATGGTAACGAGTGTGGCTGTGTTGACTCTCCACACATTATGAACACTGCTGTGTTTTGGAGTCTGATAAGCCTTTAAACACTTCATGTGTCCTGAGTGGGTCGGACAGTTATCTGATATCAAAAAAGTGTAAATGCAACAAAGAACGATTGGAGACTGATTTCACTCCGTCTCTAATGGTCAGGAGGAAGTTTGAGATGCAGATATAGAAAATGTGTAAAAGCATCCTTCTCTCCAAGATGACATATAATCTTTACTCGTCCCAGCTAGGGCTTTTTTTAAGCTTGGGGACAACTCACGATTTGAATCAATTTCTCCTGCAAAATTCAAGAGGACTGAAACATCATATTTTTTAGGACAGTTGAGCAAGAATAAGAGAAGACCTGCAGCACCTGAAATGCACATTCAAAAAATACAGCTTATCCCATTCAGCCGTGGACTGTCAGTACCAGACGCTTCAGCTGAGTCCAGCACGGACTTCAATAACCGGTTGACTTCTGCATCAGCTGCTAGCTGGCAGGCAGGTAGCAGTCGACTGTCATGGCTTCACCTCTCGTAACCAGAGATAATACTCATCAGCAAACATAAACCAAGAGCTCAGATCAGTCTTTGTTCAGTCTTTCCCTCTCATTAGAGCTGCAACGATTAGTCGATTGATCGATTAGTTGTCAACTATTAAATTAGTTGCCAACTATTTTGATAATCGATTAAGCGTTTTGAGAATATTCTTTAAGAAAAAGTGTCCAAAGTCTCTGATTTCAGCTTCTCAAATGTGAATATTTTCTGGTTTCTTTAGTCCTCTGTGACAGTAAACTGAATATCTTTGGGTTGTGGACAAAACAACACATTTGAGGACGTCACCTTGGGCTTTGGGAAACTGTGATCAACATTTTTCACCATTTTCTGACATTTTCGGACCAAACAACTAATCGATTAATCGAGAAAATGATGGACAGATTAATCGATGATGAAAATAATCGTTAGTTGCAGCCCTACCTCTCAAAGACGCAACGGTTAAATTTACTACCAGATGAGCCAGAGCCAGCTGCTCACCCAGAGTCACGACAGTCTCATAAGTCCTGTTTTCACACGGGTCTGCGAGTGCATGCGGTCCATGTCAGCCTTACGTTTAGGTATAAATTCTAGGCTGCAAGTGAACGTCAGCACAGACCCTCGTGGCTATTGGTGCATTTACATCAGGCAGACCCTCACAGCGATGCAAAGTATAATTTGTGCTTGCGCCACTAAGAGATTTGTGGAAGTACCCACTTATAATGTCTTTCTCCTGTTAGTTGCAGCTCAAGTGAAATTAGCCCCTGTCGTAACGTGCTGCTGTATCACATTTGGAATTTAGGAGGACAATAGCGTAAATGGGCCATGGATCTATTTTCTCAAACTGGACTTCCTGGTTTGTATCTCATCTTCTCACCTGTACCGGCAGCAACACACACACACACACACACACACACACACTGCAGTGCAGACCCTGTGTTTTTAGTGCTGTCTTCAGTCTGAACAAAGCCTTTCCGTAGCTGCGGTGCTGCCTGTCTGATTATGCAACACAATAAACAAAGAAAAACACACTGAGAGCTGAGCAGAGGCCTCACACACACAAACACACACAAACACACACAAACACACACAAACACACACAAACACACAGAGCTCAGTTGTGATGACACACCGTCAGACTAATGACTCCCAGCCGGTTATTAACAGGAAACTACAACAGAAATAAAATGGCAATATATTTGCACATTAATAGAGTTTCAAAAGCAACACGTGGCAGCACCAGAAGCCAAAGTGAGAGCAGCGTTGAATGTGAATATATTTTAAGTTACCTCCCGACGGTATGTAACACTTTACATTCACTGAATGCCACCTGGTGATGTGACAACCATCAGTGCACCATAAAACCTTCACTTTCAGCTGCCATCACAGAGAAAACCAGGAGCAACATCCTGTTCAGGTCACAAGATGTCAGAACATTTAAGTTAAAGCTGGGCTGAACAGCAACAGAAGATATTATACTGATATTATAACTGTTTTCATGGGCTGACTGGCTCTAACCACGACATGTAGACTCATTTAAAATCGATGGAGGAACTCTGAAGTCATTTACTTTTGGGGCAGCTGAGTTATTTGCTCAAATCTCCTGTGTGGTTGCTGTCTCTGTGAGTTCAGTGTTTTCAGGTGGACGTTTCAGCTTTCGCTCCCGAAGCACCCGGCGTAAAATTACGCACGTGCATCAGCAAAATGCCCAAAACGCAAATGTAACCTTAGAGCAGGTGATGGTGATGAGGGCTGAACTGGAGCAGAGCAGCAGATGGCTTAAAGAGGGCCGCTGGCATCTGAAGAATGTGAGGAGCGCTTGATTTAACATGTAGAGCTTTGAACTGACAGACACACTGCAGCCAAGGTGAACGCTATCAGACACACCTGAAAACCTGAATGTGGAATTATTTAGCCCAATTTTATGATTTATAGGATGTAGGGGTTGTGTTACTGAAGAATTTGACCTGAATATTGAGAGTTTTTAAAAACTTTTTCACCACTATCCAAACTCAGAGTACAGTTCTTTTTAACTCGCACTTGAGTAAGTGCACTCTTGTATCGATGTCTCACATTTAAGAGTAAATACTTTTGGTTTGACTGCTTTGCCTTACTTTGTCACATTTCTTCTGGATCTCAGAACGAGATTTGTCCCGCTGCTCGAGTCAGAATATGAGCCCTGAAGACATGAATGTCTCAGTGAACACACACACACACACACATACAGGTATGCAGGGTATCATAACTCTGTCAGTGGTGGGTGGAGGGAGCAGATTCCCTGTGAGGCAGAGTAACGTTTCACTGAGCAGACACAAACCGAAGCTGTAGGTCTCTAAACTAACATTTGTTTATAACGCTGAATTGAAACATCGAACGCTTCAGACTGATGAGTACTGTGATTTAAAAAATGTCCACTTCCTTACAGGGGCCTCAAACTTCTGAACATGACAGTCCAGGAAGATGACAGGACGAGATCACTGTTTACGGTTCAGATTGACTTACTTTCCAGAATCCATCCATCCATGAACTACAGTATATCCCAGCATGCACTGGGTAAGAGGCAGTGTACACCCAGCCTGTTGCAGGGCTGACACATGGGCTGACACAGACTGGAGTTCTGCACTCGCCTATAAATTTAACTGAACCAAACTCAATCGGTTTTTGCTTTAATTCATCCATTACTGATCGTAAGTTCACCGGGCTGATGCAATGCAGTGACTACGCTCTGCCTCTTCCCCTCTTCCCCTCTTCCCCTCTTCCCACTGGGCTTTGCATATCTGCTTGCAACATGACATGACAAGCATGGACAAGAAGGAAATTTCTTAATAAACTGCATTTAAAATGAAACAAATCTGACCTGAGCCCTGTTTCCAGTTCACTTAACCTGCAGGTCTTTATGCAAACCCACACAGTTAAAAGGAGAACTCCCCACAGAAAGGCCCCAACCGGCCGGTGGATTCAGGACCAGGACCTTCTTGCTGAGCAACGAGCCAAATCCACTCAACAAGACAATAGCAGTGATTCAGTAACTTGTAATCACTGCGTGAAAACAATTTAATGCCAGAGAGGAGGTTTGTCTAACATGCTGAAGCATTTCCTGCACCAGTTTTTATGTCCCCCAGTGTAAATCAGAGTACTGCGTCAGGATCAGCTGATCCTCAGACGTCCAACTCAAGGAAAAACAAGTGGGACTCAGACAGCATTCACCTTGGGCATGGAGAGAATATTCTTATTTCTCATTATTTGGTCTTTTAGCCAAACACAAATGCTAAAATGCCATTTATGTCTGTTCATAGCAGCGTAAAGCATTTTACTTTAAACATATATATTTCTCCTTTCTCTAATACAGGGATTATTGCACCAAACTGGAATTAGAATCTGAAATGAATCTGAATTTCAAATTACAACGCTGAAGGGAACTGAACTCTGAACTCTGCCTTTGTGCCCTTCAGACCTCCGGCCTCTCTGAGGATGACAACATTTGAAGATAAATCAAATATTAGAGCTTATTGTCTCTGCAGTAATTTTACCCAGGCTGTCGTCTTGGTTCTGTGACATTTGTCTTCTCGTTACATCTGATTTTAATAAAGTTCTGCCTAATAAACTCCGATTATTTCTGTGTGTATCTCCTCCCCCCAGCAGCAGCCACGCTCACTGTTGGTCCTCTCAGTTTCATGTGCCTATAACAGATCCTCTGTGTGGTTTCTTAATGGTTTAATGAGCCGCTGGCTGCGGCTCTGCAGATGGAAACTCGACACACACTCACTCATTTACACTCATCTGTAATCTGCTGCTTCCACCCGAGCCACAGCTACTATCTGCACACACTTCTCCAGAAGCCATTTTGACTGTTTCCTGTAAGTGTTTGTGTTTTACAGTGTGGCTCAAAGTGGTGTTTATATAAAAAGGCCTCATGAGAGCAACATAACTCAGATCAGAGTCTGATAAGAAAGTCAAAGACTTTATATGGTGACTTAATGACCCGAGGTTAAATGTCTTCGGAAACGTTTATCTAAATGTCCGAAGGACTTCACTGGAAGCAGGTCGTGGTTTGATGTTCCTGTGTGTCTGCTGCTACACACAGGCTCTCAGATAGTTCAATCTCTGGCAGAAATCTCACCGACAGATCACTTTATTGGCTCCAGGTTGAGCTGGATAGATTTGAGAAGAGATCTGGATCTAATGCCGTACAAACTGGGATGGGAAAGTAGATATCGGGACGGGACGAATTATCTTTTATTGGAAAGCAAGAGTGCTCACTCGCGCTGAGATTCCTAAAGACAGTTTGACGTCATCTTGTTAACTTTTAGTCCTCAAAGCCCGACTCGGAGTGCACTGAGGACACAGCATCCAGTGTCATTAAAAAGACGGCTGTGATGTGACTGTTTCCTGCTTTCAATCAGCAAATTCGTTATGTAGGTTAGAAAGCCAAAGCTTAGACTCATGAACAGAGCTCTGAAAGCTGCGACAACTTGACTCATTTTGAAGACATTTGTCATCTTTCAAAGATTTTTTTTTCTGTTATTGTAAAAAACACCGTCAGCATGAGAAGACTAAACATGAGTTTTAGATTCTGAAGCTGTAAAAATTCTGTTAGTGTTGGTCATGTTTGAAGTGCTGCAGACCTGTGTTTTAAATTACAAATTACTTTGTTAGTTTACGAGAATCAACTCTCTTCAGAGGCTTTTTTTCCACCCTGAAACAAACATGAGGAGAAACCTGCTGCGGTTCAGCTCAGGAGGCTCAGGAGGTTTGATGGTCCTGACCACAGACGGAGGTGAAACTGTGTTTTTTCTCTTAAACAGAACAACAGACATCACGTGAGTTTGTGAAGGAATATGAACCTGACAGCAGCAGCAGGAGAGTCCTGGACCTGGTCACATGCTGGTTGGTCCTCTCTCACCAGACTATACAAATACAATCTTACACTTCTACTGATACTGATGATATGCAGCATTGCTCATATGCTGTGGATTCATCTTGAAACCCAAATGACCTACAGACAGAGTGATGAAAAGGAAAAACTGCTTAACTTCAGCTGGCTGAGTGGCAACAACATGTCCTCCATTGCTTTGTTTTGGGTTTGTTTTGTGAGTGAACAGAGCTGTCAGCTCTCACAGTCTGAGCCAAACACTCGACTGCTGCTGTTGTGAAATCACTGTGAGACTCTCTGCAGCTCCAGGCTGCTCTCACAGTCTGTTCAAGAGACAATAAATCAGATTTTTACTGGTACTGCTGTTAAACACACCTTCAGGGGGCTGATACGATCAGTCATCAATGACTTTGATTACTGGCAGTCGGAACTCACTTTTTCTTTGTTTTGGAACGAAAACATCCCAGCTGTTGGAGCTGCAAGTAGAGCTGCAACCAACGTCTTTGATAAACTGATTATTTTCCCAGTTAATCATTTAGTCCACACGATGTCAAAAAAGTGCTCACGACAAGTTCCCAGAGTGCAAAGTGACGTCTTCAAAGGTCTCGAGACCCAAGGATATTCACTTATATGTGATATAAAACGGAGACCAGCGGTGAATCCCCACATCGGAGAATGTTTGACATTTGGGGTTGAGAAACAGCATAAATAATTAATCAATAATCAGAGATGTCATCAATCAATTTTCTGTCAATTAACTAATTGATTAATATGGTTACAAACTTCAGCATTGTCTCTATGTCAGTAATATATCTGAGGTCTAGAATGAACTTTGATGCTTCAGTATTAAGCCAGCATGAATGAGATGTCCTGAAAGTGTTATGGATGATATGGATCATAACTTATCATCAATTATAGCTTACACACATCCATCTCCATGACAACGGAGAAAACTCCATCTGCTGATGAAGACCATGTGGTCAAAAGCTCTGGACAAAAGCTAATGCGTGACCTTGAGTTGAGACTGTCAAGTCCAATTTCAGCACAAGAGTCACAGAAATCAATGAAAGTGTGGAAACCAAGACGACTTCATTCACTGAGGTCAGTCTGTGCTGTAGAGGTTGATACAAGGACTTCGTCCCAAATTCACCTCTCATAGACAATAAATACAAAACATGTTTCAGTGATGTGTTTTTAAATGAATTGTCCTAAAGGGCTTCACAAACTGTTAGTTAAGAAAGTCTGAGAAAAGAGGCGAGAGTGAGAAGATTCACTCAGGAGGAGTTTATGTTTAAAGGTTTGAAACTCTGCCGTCAGCTCGTCCTTGTAAACTGAGCTGACTGAGCTCTGAGTATGAAAATAACCCAAACATGATCCCTGATACACCTCGCAGGAGGTCGAGAGGTCAACAACACACACAGAGAGATAACACTGCACACTGAAGACTTATTTACCAACCCAAAATCTCAGCCATAAACCTGATTGGCTGGTAGGTGTCTGTTAAATCATATCCGTGTTCACCTCAAACGTCGGCTGCAGTGGAAGAAGTATTCAGATCCATTACTGAAGTAAAAGTACGAATACCACACTGTGTAAATACTCCACTACAAGCAACAGTCCTGCATTCAAAATCTCACTACATACATACATACGAGAAGTCTGTGAGTATTCTCAGCAGAATGTATTTAAAGTACTCAAAGTAAAAGTACACATGTTGCAGTAAAATGTTCCCGTCAGTGTGTTTCTATTATATCTGATGTTTCTGGATTAATATTCCTGCTGCATTAATGTGGATGTTGCATCTTACTGCTGTAGATGTTTCAGGTTGAGCTCATTTTAACTACTTTATATACTGTTGGCTAGTTTAATCTACAGCAATGCATCATGGTCTATAAGATCATCATGTGTTTGTNCCTGTGAGAACCACGTATCTCTAAACAGTCAGAAAAACAGCCTGTTTTCAGCTTTGTGACGATGCATTTTCCAGCTGATCCGAGGAGGGTTTAAATAGTTTATTTAGCTTCAGAAGGAGGAGAATTTTCTCAACACATAAAGGAACACTTCATCCTTCAGTTTATCACAAACACTCAACATCAACAGAGAGATTTAGTCGAGAAGTATAAAGTAGCATAAAATGGAAATAGTAAAGTACTTCAAATTTGTACTTGTACTTGAGTAAATGTACTTAATTACATTCCACCACTGATCATCGGTCAGTTCAACGGTTATCTCCTGTTCGAAATCAGAGCTACAGGTACAGTAAATTAAACTGTAGGTAACCATGGCAACAGAACGGATGCCGACAGTTAACTGACAGGTGAAACTAACTAACTAACAAACACACTTTACAACATGGAGGAGTTAAAAACGAGCACATTTTACATTACCTGTGTACATTAAGCCATCTTGTTATTTATTATCAATATTGTGATATGAGTCAATATCTACTACTTTGATTATAATATCCTGATCTTTAATGCAATTATCTTTTACATTTTATTGTTCTTTTTACGTGATATTCAAACCCCAGTCAGGATTTTTAACCACAAGAACTGCTGTTATATTCAAGTGATCCTAATTCAACAAACATTATTACAAACATTATGAATGAAAACATGCATAATATCAGTGGGAGTCCTGTCACTCATTTTGGAGTAAAAACTGATTCGATCCATATTTCTTTGTTTTCATGTTGGTGGTGGGACGGTGGGAAGGATTGTTCCTTCAGAGGCTGCACAGCAGGATTTCTGCACTTATGGGTCAGTGAATGTCGTGAGCTTCAATCATCATACGTGTTATCAGCAGAGTCAAAAAGTGATCCCAAAAACTGCAAACAGCCCTGACTTGGAGTCCAGCAAGGACCTCGTGCTGCCCTGGTGGCCCTGGAGTGATTTCAGTACACGGCAAGTTTCCAAATATCAAATTCATTCATCACTTTCACCTGATGAAACCGTCTCAGCGTCTCCAGCAGCTGCAGCTCTCTGACTGTCAGTATGACAAACAGCAGCAGAGACATTCAGTCATTTACAGACACTTTACTGCAGAGTGACTCTGCTGTCGCTGTCGGACACCCAGCTGAGTATAAACTACAGTAATATTCTAAATATGAACTGACATGTTATAATAAGACTAAAGATATGATTGATACTGTAGGAAAATAAAGGTAAATATGTGTTTTGAGATGATCCTGATGTAAAAGTCTAAAAGTCTAATAATGAAGTGATTTGAATTGATCAACTTTTCTTTGATTTTATTTATAGACTAAATAATAAACAGCTGACAGATTAAATCAAAAGTAACAAGATTCAAAAACACTGTAAAACCACAAATAAGTACACAAATCCATGAATGATTTCCTGACTCGTAGCAGCTCTATGTTGATACGAACTCTGAGACTTTGTCGTTTTTCACAATAATATTTATAGATGCTGCTGTCAGTATGTTATATAATCTATACGAGTTCAATCCAGCTCTTCACAGCACAAAACTTAACATTACCTAATATACAGCACTGCACAATATTTAATACATATGAGAGTAGGGTCCTCGTTTTATTCACAGTTTGTTCTATCTGTAGTTTATGATTAATTCAAATTAAATATTGTATTTTTTCTTTTATCTGTCTGTCTGTACATCTGTGTCTGCAACCAAAGATTATTTTCAGTGTCGATTAATCTCCTGATTATTTTCTCAATTTATCGATTCATCGTCCGATCAATGAAACATCAGAACATTGTGAAAAGCGTCACTCTCAGTTTCCTCCAGCCGGCGGTGACGTCATCTAATGTCTCGTTATGTCGACCAAAACCCCAAAAATATTCATTTTCTGACGTAAGACAAGAAAAAGCTACAAATTCTCACATTTGAGAGCCTGGAACTGTCACATGTTTGGCATTTTTCACTTGAAAAACGACTTAAATGATTCACTTATCATTAAAATATAGATATTTTATATTTACTCCAACAGTGTATTTACATCCTCTATAAGAATATAATGTAATATGTTCATATTTGACAGTATTCCTGACTGCAGTGAGTCTGTGATGCTCCACAGTGAGTTTAAAGCAGCTGATCATCATGTTTTCTTCTATCAGTAGTGAACATTATTCATCTGTCGAGTTTGACATTAATATTATTTAGTTGGTCTGTTGAATCAGTTTGATGTAACAGGACCAGTTCTCCTGCAGATAACAAAGATCTCAGATGTCATACAGGCCTCAGTGTGCAGCAGCAGCACTGATCTCAGATCTGTTGTCATGCACTCAAAGTTTCCAGCAGTCTGGACTCTCCGCCCGGCTTCACCTCCCTGTTTCACTCACTTCTAACGCTCAGGTGGAAACTGTCAGCTGTTTACCTGTCCGCGGTTTCCCTCCGGATCCACAACAGCAGCGAGCTTCTCTCCGGTTTGATCCGTTTTTCTCGGAGTCCGGTCCGGCAGATCGCGGGTTTGTGGTCGGAGACAGACGGAGCAGCTCACAGGATCATGGTGGAGAAAACTAACGGAGACTTTTTCCCTCTGGCGGTTCACTGACTTCCTGATTTTGCTTCTTTTAAATCTTCTTCCACTTTTCCTTCAGGAGTGTGTTGCAAGAAGAAGATCTGCACACTCCAAAGAGAGAGGAAGAAAAAAATGCTGTGTATTTACATCACATCCCGTTTCGGAAGAGGAGGAGGAAGAGGAGGAGGAGGAGGAGGAGGAGGAAGGCAACATGAACCCCCTGAGTGTCTGACATCTGAGAACATGAAGGAAATCCGCAGTAGAGCCCTACGAAGGGAACTACGGAGGCCAGATGGGACTTTTCTGAAGTTTCCACCTCTTTCATTTCCATAAAACCTGTAATGTGGGACCGTGAGGACTTGTAGTGGTGCTTTCAGGTACTGGTGATAGGCTGACTGTATAATGTCTCTGTAACACAACAACCCCCTAAAGTACTGTTACCCCCTGAAACACACCAGAGATGCCTTCAAATTCATTTGAAATCTGAACAATTAAACAACAATTAAAGTTTATTATGAGAGTAAATTAGAGTAAAATATTAATGACGTCCCCTTACTTTACACATTCCTTTGAAATATTTGGCTAATTCAGTAATTATCAGTTTAAGGTGTAAAGTATCTTTCTCAGTTTTCTCGCCCACATTTCTTGTTTATTTGTTTGTTGGTTTGTTTGTTGCTCCAGGGGTTCGAACCAGCGATGTTCCAGTCAAATGACCACCTCTGTAACTGTCCACCATGGTGGAAGAAGCACTAATACCACACTGTGAAAATACTCCACCACAAGTAAAAGTCCTGCATTCAAACCTTACTTGAAGTATGTAAGTACTCAAAGTAAAAATGTTCCCTGTCAGTGTGTTTCTATTATATCTGATGTTTCTGGATTCAT
>NTHP01000328.1:654964-679989 GCA_003416845.1 Oplegnathus fasciatus
TTATTAAAATACATTACAATTATTCAGATCACTCAAAGGAAAAGCAGCAAATCTTCACATGTGAGAAGTAGTTGAGAATGGTTCCAGCTGTATAAACTGTATAAAATCTTAAATTGTAAAGTAATTAAAGCTGTCAGATACATGTGGTGGAGTAAAAAGTACAATATTTCTCTCTGAGATGTGGTGGAGTAGAAGTAGAAAGTGGATGTGGAGGTCGAGGTGGTGAGACTGGAGTTTGCATCCATAAAGTCTTTTTTAGACATTTGCACTGAAGTTAATCTGAGGTTTTGCAGCATCATACGAGTGTAACAGCCTCTGATAAACAACAAGTTTATGTCCGCTTGATAGTATGTATGCACATTTAACAAATGACTTGAGGATACAGCGAACAGGACGGGCCATGTTGGAAGCTGAACTGGGACACCACTTAATCTCTACCTGCTCCAGGACTTCTGTTCTGTAGCTGACCTTTGGCTTCTGGCCTCAGATTTCTGTTCTCTGTAACTCTGACCAGTCTGAATGAAACTTGACTTCCTGTAAACCAGAAAAATATTACACCTGCTGATGAAACTCTTGCTTCTAAGAACCACTTCGAACAGGTTCTCTGAACAGGACGAATGAGCTGAGCTTCAGACGTGTCTCAGCTTGTGTTCGCTCCTCACCTGGTTTCACATTTCAACACTTTACAGATGCCTCTGACGTAAAATCATTGATCAGCTTCCAGTCGGCTGAGCAACATCAAAAGATACAGTTTTAGTATTCTGTAAGACTTTTATCAACTTGTACAGCGGTATACTTATTGTGAGCCACTTTGGATAAAAGCTTCGGCTCAATGAATGTAACGCGACGTATTGTCACAAACTGGCTCCGATAATGTGACAAGTAGTCCAAGAGATTTACTTAAAACTAAAGTCAATTTATTAAGTATTAAGTATTGAAAAGAGAAGACCATTTGAATGTTGACTTGTCACATCAAATATTATTTCCTGATGATTACGAAATGAAACGATTTTTCAACTTTTAAACTTCCTTCCTGTCGTCGTCCTGTAGTTTTCCACACGGTCCTTCTCTCTTGCTGCAGGCTGATGAGTGAAATCACCTCCAATTTCATTTTCCACATGAAATCCAAAGTGTGAGTTCACTTGGCTCTCATCGTCTCTGACTCTCCGCCAACATTCCTGTCGTTCCTCTGAAGGTTTGACTGACTGTCTGAGTTGGAGGAAGAAGAACTGCTTTAATGAGACAGCAGGTAGTTTACCAGGAAGTGTAAATCTTCATCTGTTTATAGAGAGTGAAGCAGCTGGAGGAGTTCATGTCAGTACAGACAATTAAACATTTAGTAACAATAAGGAGATCACAATGGTGGTAAAGCATGTGATTATAATCTTTATGATAATTACATTACAACAACACATCCCTCTATTCAGAACATATTAAAGAATAATAATGATGATATCTGTATAGCTGAATTAATTAAATAATATTCCTGATTACAATTAAATCAAAATATGAATTTGCAATTTTAATAATAGCCTCATAGTACTAATATTACTACAACAACTACTATTACTGTAGTACTACTACTAATAATAGTAATCATCACCATTATCTCGAGTTTACTTGTAAGAAGAAATATTACTGTAATTAAAACAGTCCAACAGCCCCTGAGAAAACAAATAAACACAAAAGATAAGTCAAAAAATCAAACAAGAACAACACAAAATAACCAAAAATATTAAGTTTCAAACAGCCAGCGGGTCTCCAAAAGTGTAAAATAATGAACAGTGAAGTGGGAAGAAAATGTGGGGATTTTAACCTTTTTTTTTTTAAACCTGAGCCGCTTTCCTCAGTTCCGGCTGAGTAAACGGATGTTGAAGTGAAAAAAGAATCATCTTTGTTTGAAAACTGTGTTTCATCACAGCAGGGAAGATCCCCTTTCATCACATCAGATTAAACTCACATTCCTCCGCTGTGTGCCCAGGGTGTGTCTGCATGCTGCCCTCACTGTATAAAGAGAGAAGGAGATTGAGTAAGAGTGCTTCTGTGTGGCCCTTTGTAACCTTGTCTCCACTTCACCGGAACCATCTTTTCTTTTCAAGACTGTGACACGAGAGATCGGGGTTCATACGCTGCATCCGGCATGTTACAAGGCTGAGGCTACTATTGTGTTTACTGTGTTAACAATGAAGTTAGACTACATAAACATCACAAACTAATGCCTCCAAACTGATCATGAAGTTAAATCAACACCAAACAGTTTCAACAAAAACTGAACATTATAACATATTGAAGGGACTACATTAGTTTTAGCCAGCCGTACCTAATAAATTGGCATCTGGGTATAGATAGTATATTGTTGCGGTGTTACAGCAGCCAAGGCAAACATAAAAAAAACCAAATCAATTCACTGAAAATCCACAAAAATATCTAGACTCAGACAGATTAGAGACTGAACTAAAAACTATTATGCTCAAACATATTCAAACTATAGTATTGTATGTACTGAATATCAACCCAGTCTCCTAGAAATTATGTTTTTATACAGATAATTTGCAAAAGCAAATATAAAGCAAATTTGAAGATAACGTAACACAGATTACGTCTTCTATGAAAATAATGAGGAAATGTTGCTAATTAATGTTTATTTGGAAATTTGCTGTGCGCTGTACAGTGACAATGACTTCTGGTCTGACTGAAGGCTCAGTTTGTCCTGAAGGTGTCGCTAGAAACAAGGTCATGAGCTAAATAAATTCAGAGGGCTCATCCTGAGTGTCCAAAGCTTATTTCAACGCAATCTGGTGAGTATTTATGAAAATATCTTGTCATGATGTAAAGTGTTACGGACTGACCATCCTGACAACATTTTGCTAGCAGGATAAAAAGAAACATGAGCTGTAATGTAAAAAACGTCATTCGGCCCACGCTGTCCCTTCTCATAGCCCGCCATTCAACAGGCCTCAGTCAGTCAAACTGGTAACCTTTAACTTACAATGATCTTAGGCTTTATAAAAAATGGTGTCTGTTATTACAAACGTCAGTGTGATCTTGAACGAGGATTTCTTACTTCTGGAACACAACCTGGAAGTTCAGGTTTCACGAGTTTCGGCACTTCACGACTTGCACTTGTTCTTGCGTTTGTTCTGAGGGTCAGTGGAGTCATTAAATTCAAAAGGTTCATCCTCTAAGCAGCATGAGTATCCAAAGCAAACTTCATGTTAATCTTGAAAGTATCTATCAAGATATTTTGATGCGATCAGATGTGTTGGATGTACCGACCCTCCCTTTCCCTGGTTGCAAACTGAAAGTATTACACTACATTTTAACAGTTTGACACACGCTAAAATATATTTTATGATCCCACGTGACTGCAGGATCAAAAGAAAAGCCACACCTCAACTCCCGTCTTGGGCCTTTCAGCTGTAGTGAAAACAAGCTGCTCTTTGCTCTATGTGGTGTTCAGGTGTGTTGCAGTGAATGACATCATGCCATACCTTCTTTTGTTATCTCAGATATGCAGCTGTCATGGTCGCACGTTCCAGTGTCTGTGCCTCCTCCGCTATGAGTGGCATGTTAGCAGTCATGTCAGAGGTATGATGGTGGCATTTCCGTGTGAACGGAGGTGATCTGTTCTCTGACTGGTCCGTTACAGTATGAAGCGGGATTGCTGAGCGGGTGGGAGGTGTGGGAAAGAGCTACTGACAGTAAAAGATTGACTTTACAGGTGTTGGATATGACTCTACACCTGAATGCAGCTCCACCCAGCCGGGCCTCTGGGTGTTCCCCACCACACAAATACTTCAGATACTTCAAATACTTTTCTAATCCAGGATTTCTGTAGCTCTGAGGCAAAATGAGCCCAGGAGATTTTTAAAATAACTCATCAAATGATTACTCAGCCATCAAACATAAAGAATAACTGTTGCGTAAAATCAGAATCCAACATATCAGCATGAACATGTTCTGACTGCTTCACTGAAGTATGCACATATTATACAAAACCACACATTTTCATTTACTGCACATTGCACAAAGAGTGACAGTTTATGTAACAATACCACAAATTTTTATCATCGTCAATCAATGACACCACATGTTTAGTAAAGTTTTCACCCTGGAGTTAAACAATTGAGAGTTGGTCACTGCTATTTAAAACATGAGTTTTTAAATAGCGCTCAGTCACACGTCCTCCTCAACCTGCTTTATCACTCTGTCACTTTTCAAGTATGCTGCTGTCATTTGTTTCATACAGTGCATTGGCTAAACAGCTAAACAGCATCTGAATAGTTTGCACTGGCACTGATGACCTGAACTGGTCATCATTATCTACAGAAACGAGTGTTATCTGATGTGATGCCCCTCAGGATCCAAATGATAGTCTCTTGATCTGCTACTATGGTTTAGTTTTGGTCAGGCTGGGGCACAAAAACTACTTGGTTTACAGTAACTAACCGTAGCTACGGGTTTACAAGAAACCAAAACAATGTTGGCAGGAAATGAACAGCGGCGTCCAACTCAATGCCACGCACTGTATGTTGACGCATCCACCTACCCCACCTAGTTTTGCAGTGCTAAATACAACATCACAATGCATTTACTTTTGTTCCTGACATACAAGAGTCATAATTCACACAGCCAATAGAGGTCCTTGTGAGGGAAACATTAACATGAGTCACTGAACAAATGAGAAATAGTTTTTCTTGTGAGGACAGTTAACCGTCAGCTGAGTCCACAGAAAACACTTGCTGTGTCTCAGTTTGCTTTCCGTACTTACACTTGCTATTTTGAGTGCATAAAAGCGTCCACACTGATAATTACAGTAGAATGCAGTGCACCATGAGTACCCGGAGTGTGGAACGCTGGACGCCATCTTGGCTGCGTAGCAGAAGGGGATCCACCAACCTATGAAAATGGCGGCCGAGGAAGCTGGAGCGGTTGCGATTGCTACAGAGAACACCGCCCTATATAATTATTTATTTTTAATAAAATTTAATTTAAGTCAAGTGAACAAACAAGCTGGCCTATGTTTTGGCAATCACTGTCAAATGTTGGCGATAATGCTCCACCCGGTTACAATTCGCCATTAAAAAGAAGAAGAAGCTGTCAAATGTTGCAATCGACATTTCCAACAAGTGCACGACGGTTGTGTTCGATTTGAGATAATACTGTCGAAATTCACGCACAACGCAAGTAAGTACGTGGTGTACACGGTGTACTACACGGAAGTATCCAAAATGAGACACAACACTAGTGATCTGCCCAAAATGGTTCCTGCCCACCCAAACTCCCTGATTACCACCCTGTCACTCAGGCTCAGAGTCAGATTGAAATATTTTAATACGCTTTAGTCCGTTTCACTTGCTTAATAAATGCAAACCAGTCTAAGAGTCTGCTGATGTTGTTGAGATATTGATCTGGACCAAAGTGGTGGACCACAAGGGCGGATATTTCATTTCCTTGTTGGGGGGGACAACAAACGCAAACATTTCCTAAGAGCAATTCCTGAAGGGGACACCAAAGGTGCCACCAAAAGCGCTGTTGTAACAGTTATTGAACGTATACAGAGGAAACCTGAATTACTGCTGCTGGAACGTCTGTAATCTCGGCCAAAGATGATTTGCTGGAGAGGGAAACCCCCCTCTGTACATTTTGATTTTTTTAAAAGTTACAGGGGGTCGCTATTTTTTGGTTTTCAAACAAACAGCAGAGCGATGGGTCTGTTGGTAGCAGACTGTGCTCGTCATTCTCCTTGGAAAATATCTGACTGCGCTCATTTTCTTCTAAAATTGTGCCGTTAACTTGGAAAATGAACTGGATTTAGTAATGCGTGACGGAGGCGGGTGTGGGGGTGGGGAGGTAACGCGTTTGATCAGATGATTGATCGCGGATGATTTTGCCATGTCAGCCCGCCTGCAAAACGTTACCAGCGGAAACACTAGAGTATACTGGATAACTGATAACTTTATGGTTGTACCAGCGTGTTCAAGGGCTAACGTGTGGGGGGTGTGGTGGATGGGAGCTAGTGGACCAAACCACTGTGAGGCGTATGAGGGGGGATGCAATCTTTTGAAACTTAAAAACGCATCGATTTGCATCTATAATTAGCACAAGAGCTTTCAATGCATATTATTATATTATTTCAAATGTCACAGTTATGTTTCCAATAATACATTGAGGGGGACAACACATGTTGGTCCAGACCCCCCTGTCCCCGCCGTAATATCCACACCTGGTGGACCAATAACTAGTTATAACAATAACTTAACAATGATTTTTGAAAACCTGAGATTATTAGAAAATATTACTAAAAGATCATTGATGAATCTTTCAGATTCCTGCTGGATGAATCCATCTCTCTGAAGCTCTCCACACAGATTCTGGTATCTTTGGCTTCCATTAAGGTTTCCATGAAAGCTGTTCGTCAATTTCAGGAAACAGTCTGACGTTGTTAAATTTCATTCACAGTTTTTTTGGCTCACTTTCAGACTCCATAACTTTCCAAGAACCTGGAACTTCCCTCTGCCGCAGTTTCAACCTCAGAGAACCTCTGCTGGTGTTGTGAAAGCATTTTGCAACAAGAATTATGATTAAGGGTTTTAAAACTGTCATGTTATCCTGATGAGGCATTACCGCTGAAATATAACGGATGTTTTTTTTATTTTTCTGCTTCCTGTCTGATGCAGCGAGGGAATCTCCCATCTAATACCCTCCTTCCTTCTTTCTCTCTTTCCTCTACTTTATACTTCCCTTTTTCTCTCTCAGATTTCAGCTCCGGTCCTCCAGCGTCCCTCCCTGCCTCTCCTCTCCGGTCTGCACTGGTGAGCTTCTCGATGCTTCCTGCCAGAGATGACTCACTGTGTTGGTATGTAGAGAAAGAAAAGGAGGTGGAGGGGAGATAGAGGAGGTGTGGGGAGAGCAAAACCTTCCTTTGTCCTCTTTACCCCTGATCATTTCCCCTCTCCTCTTTCTAAGAAAAGAAAAAAACTTGTTAATCTCTTTCCTCAGTGCTCTTTCCTCTCCCTTCTTCACTCTGATCGCTCTTTAAGTCCGTAACTCTTTATTTTATTATTATATACTTTAGTATATATGTACTGTTAGGTGGATTACAGAGTCAGCAAAGTGGCTAAAAGGAAGGAACTGCAGTGATCCAGTGAAGTACAATAAAGGTTGTTGCAGCAACAAATAGTGAAATGATACAACAAAGAAAAGCTGAATAAAAAGAAAAACGCAGCAGGTTGCAAAAGCCTGCTCTCACTACAACATCTGTCTTATTTATATGAAAATGAAAGACATTTGTTTAGTTATGTGTGGCTCAAGTCATATTTTCATTTCCGTTGTTCTTTTTCACAGTTTTGAGGAACATATTGTGTCCTTGTTGTATCAGGAGGGATGTTATCAGTAGCTCCGTGTAAACACTTAATATGAATCTCCACCTTTGATCCCAGATCTCAGGTTATGGTCTTAATGTGGATGTGAATTATGAGCAGCTCAATCAACAAGCTTGATTGAACTTGATTGTTTTCATTTGAAAGTTTTTACAGGCCTGAAGAGGTGAAATAATTCATTCAAGAAAAAAAGCAAAATTTACAGAAATTATTATTATTATCATTATTATTATATTGATTCATTCATTGATTTTACACCTTGCCCACTATAGCTTTATAGACCTCCACATCTGTCCCAACTTTACCTCTGGGTTTATTACAGGAGCTGTAGGGACCAGAACAGGCTGCAACCTGCACTGAAGCTAAGCAACAAGAGTCCAAACAGCAACCAAACTGTTTTATATTTCAACCTCTTCGTATTTTGAAGAAAAATCATACAAACTGTGCTGAAAAAAACTGATCCTACCTGCTGAGCCTCATGTGTGTGTGTGTGTGTGTGTGTAGGTGTGTTTGTGTGAGTGTGTATAGCAGTGATACAATATGGATGAAGTGTGTTTGGAGTAACTGTTTGTTGTGTATAAAGAGTTATCACGCGAGGAAGCTGAGCGGAGAGTTTCCACTGAGGTTTCTGCTGCATGTGTGTGTGTGTGTGTGTGTGTGTGTGTGTGTGTGTGAGTGTGTGTGTGTGGGTGGGTGGTGGATGACCACGGCTTCTGAGGTCACCTGTTGCTTTAATGTTGCACTCACACAAACATTCACAGTTTTCCTTCAATACAAAAACATTAAAAGTGAGTTCTTCCGTCACTGCAGCTGTTAGACATTTATTATACACCCGTGCTGCTGGCAGGAGTGTGTGTGTGTGTGTGTGTTGGGGTATGAATGTTGTGATGCTGTTGAGTTGAGTGTGTTATCGTTCTGTGGTTGAACCTCAGCAGATACAGCCTGTTAGTCAGTCAATGGAACAACATGAAGACCCACAACAACAATAACAGCAGGTCCCAATGATAAAACAGCTGAAAACAACAGCAGGACACTCATTCATAAACAGCACACACGATCCTTCCATATGACACACACACTGCTGTTTGTTCAGGTCTAAAGCACCGTAATTGTAGTTATGCAAGTTCTCAAACATTTACTACATGTTGCTCATAGTTCACATCATTTCACAAACAATGCTGCAGCGCTTTGATCTGAATATAATATTTGAATATTTTTTCCCTAAATGTTTCCAGGTATTCTTTAAAATCTATCAGCAGACTTATGAAAAGACTTTCCAAATCAATGTGCTCTTTACCTTACAGAAATCTACTGTACAACCTGCACTCGAAAAGTAAAGTATGCAGATATGTATATATATATGTAGTTAACGAGCTTAAACACAAATAATGAGTCAAGTCAATCAATCTGTAGTGTCTTTAAAGTAATAAATATCTTTTGCTTCTGCTTTCAGTCCAGTTCCTCTTTTTTTAAACATTTGCTGATTGAAACACTTGCTGGTTGTTTCTTCTGCACAGGAAGTGACTAAGTAAACTACTTATTCAGTCTTGTTTTGAAGGTTGAAACTCAGCTTAAGGTGATGCAGTTGCTGCAGGTTCCACCTATTACCAAAATACTATAAACCCAAGAACCTCATCACTGTAAATAATAGAAAAGGTTCACTGATACAGCTTCACAAACTGATATTGGAGCTGCGAAACCACCTCAAGATCTACGTTCTGCTGTCAGGAGTTCAGTCTGACCCAGATGACTATGAGCAGCATCTTTACAAAGAAATCATGTACATTTACTGTACAGGTTCATGAAGTTCATAAATCTGGAGTTCAGTTGATGGATTTGATTCAAACGAATGCAGAAAACAGAAAATTGTTCAAACTTTTGACGGTATGTTGGGTGTCATTAACAAAACAAAAGAAAAATAAAATTGTATTTATTTTTTGGGGACAAAAATAAGAATTAATAACTGTTATGCAAAGGCCTCAACAGTTGAGATGTCTTCCAGCTCTGAATGGATTGGATTACTGTAACTGCTCTCACAGTTAAACAGTAACAGTAAATGACAGAACCTGATACCAGACTGTGTTATAAGTCGGCGTGTTATCAGTGTGGTTGGCGGTTTAGATATCAACGCTCATGTAAATAATAGTTTGGTGAGTAAACTGTTCGTCTGACCTTGGCTGGATGTACCCACAATCCTTTGGGTGTTCCACAAAAAACAAACAGTGTGAAACGTCCACAGCTTAACGTTTTACTGGTAGGAGACATAAAGCAAGAGACAGAGCAAAAAACACAAGCTAAGAGCAAAAGAACAAAGACGTTTTATACTGAAGGCTCACAAGTTGGACATGAGGTATGGTGTTTTTGTCATTTCCTTTGACAACCACAAGCCACAAACAAGCCGGTGTTAATTTTCTCCAAATTAGAGGTGATATCTAAGTAAAAAGTGATCTTTGTAAACAAAAAAACTTTGTTTTGTTGATGAATAAAAATTAAATGATGATATTACTTTTTAATTTCAAAGATGGCGACAACAGTTACCTACAGAAAAACCAGAGAAAAAATAAAAGTACACGATTAAAAAAAAGATAAAAAGACAATATTAAGATAAATTAACTAAAGAAAACTGGATGAAAATATGTAAAGTGACTCAAATGTGACAGTTGCAGCGTGTCGAGCTCTCTACTGTATACAACAACTCTATGATATAAAGTATATGATATATTACTGAGATGGTGGAGGGAGCCTGTATACACCCATCAGTAAGTGAATTAAAGATATTTTTTAACAGAAAAGCTTTGTTGTATTAAATTTGGTGATGTTCTCCAATAAGAAATGTAAATGTTAATATGATCATCAGACACAGACAGAAGATCTGTCTCTTTAATAAGTGTCACCTGAGTGAACCCAGTCCTCAATAAAAGTTTAGGCAATAACGTCCGGACAGATGCTCGTATTCTGTGAGCTCGTATGATGACAAGTTAACAAACATCTTCTCCAGAAGAGTTTTATTTCTTAAACTAGTTTATTGTGATGTTCCAGTGTTACTGAATGAACTAAGAACTGGAGGAGAACGAGGTGATTTAAGGTAATTTTCCACTGCATAGTTGTGGCTGGATGAAACCAGGTGAGACAATGAGGTTCAGACAGGTTCAGACTGGACTGATCTGATCCCAGAACAGCTTTTATTATGTATTATGTAACATCTGAACACTGAGCTGGATTCTGGGAGAAGAAGCTAAGTGCTCACTTACATGGTGGTTTTCATTAGGAGTCTTACATAATGACGTAGTGTTTACATAAGGAATCTCCAGCTGGATTTCTGATATCAAACAGTTTGTTTCAGTTTAATGAGTGATTTTTCTTGTTTCATTTGTAATCAAAGTGTTTTATAAACTTCTGGTTGGTTCCTTTAAGTGAGTCATTACCTTTTTATTATTATACAGTATTATTACACAGTGCACTCACTGTAGGTCTACTTTATATGTACACACACTGCTGACCTGCACTTTTCCTTCTGTGGGAGGAATTTTAAGAAAAACGTTTGGCTGGAGAAACAAGAGGATGTAGTTTCAGTAGATTCTGGTTTGGGTCCTCTGAGCTGACTGACTTCAGAGACGATGGGGTCTGACAACATACAGGGACAACACATGAACTCTTAGCTGGAGGCTATAGCTACAACAGTAACAATGCTTTTGTGAACAGAGGGTGAAAGTGAAGTAGCAGAATCCAGTCTGAACCTGATCAGCCACGACTCTCTGCCAGAGGACACAGAAATGGAGGCGATGTGTTTTCATTTCCTTGAGTTGGTTGAGATACTTCCTGATCCATTTCGGACCAGCCCCTCTGAGGACTGAAGACATGAACACGCTGATACCGGTTTAACAACGAAAAGCTTTCTGTTCTTCATCTGCAGGACTTCTTGTTCTGTTTGACTTCTAGGTTTAACTTGTCGGGTCATGTTGTAGTATCACTGTAAACACACTGCAGCATCTCTGCGGGGAAAAGTGTGTTAATGTTCACCTGAGTTAAGAGCTTTAAATAAACTGCTGTTGACAGTCGGGACTGTCGGACTGTTTGAGGCTCACATTCCTCAGACTCACTGTAATCATGGTGTTCAGTTTCCACAGTCTCAACAGCGACAGTGGTGACAATAATGTTATGGAAACCTGACCTAGACAGGTTATAAAAAGAAACTACCATTTTACTTTAAAAACACCCTGTAATGTTCACTTTGTCTTTCAAAAGCTCTGAACGTGTTCATGTCTTCACACAGTCGGCCATCATTTAGCGTCTTCGGCTGAATGTCACCTGTAGTTTTACAGTTAACCTGATCTTACAGAAAGCCTTATCAGCGGCTGAAACAGGGTTCTCTGTACATCTTCCAGCAGTCTGCAGCTGAATCAGGTGCTTCTCAGTTAGAGGACAGAAATCTCACAGGGGGACAAAAGGGGGACTGGAGCACATTCATCGATTTGCAGCCTTTAATTGTGCAAACAGACTTACATTTCAACACTACTGCGTCTTCATCAGAGTCAAGATGGACAAAGACATGAGGCAAACAACATACAGTATATAGCCAACCTAGAACAGGTGCACAAATTTACTGGGTGATGAATCCAACAGTGGGAGTTGCAACATACGTCCAAGCGCCTTATCAGCAGCTGTTTGGCTGATGGAGCATGAAAGAGTTCTCTGATTGGCTGTAGAGTTGGTGTGAACTATCACCCATTTCAGGTGCTTTTACATCACATGACATTCATATAACACATGCTTTGGTCTAACCATGTAACCGACTTTTTTCCCAATTAACCAAATCCTCATATTCACATAATGGTAGTGGACGGAAACACATTAATTCATATTTTGACATTTTTTGGGACATTTGGTTAAAACTTGCATTGGAAACCTGGATGGAAATTTGGATGGAAACCAGGGTATTTTACCTTGGTTCTGTCCATATCCATAATATTCACCAACACTCTCTTCTAAAGTCATTTTTCCAGCTTTGCAGCTGTCATCTCTGTTGTCTAAAACCTTTTACAGCCTTCAGTCCTCTCTCTGCTGTTATACAGACATATCTAACCGCGGCGTCTCCACTCACTCATGGACTCGCCTCTTTTGTCGAGCTGTGACATTAATGTATGACGGTCTGAAAAAGCAGATCAGTGTCACAGACAAAAAAAATTCAGATTTGGAACATTTCTACAGGGACAGAGAACCTCGTTTCTCAGCGCCACCTGTCATATTACCTGCCGAAGTGTAAGTGAGTGATCAACGGCGTATTTTTGATTTTGACATTGGTGGGGACATAAAAGCGTTCCGCAGGAGGAAAAGGGAGTTTTTTTATTATTTTATATATATTTTTATATGCATATTATAGTACTCATGGCCATGTATTTAAAACAATGCATGATTGAGGGTTTAATAGACCTCTTAATACACCAGAACAACATACAAAACAAATATCTACAGTTTTTCCCACAGGATTTTGTGAGACTGCGGTGGGTGGACCTCGGACCCTCTAGGGAGGTCCGGGGGAATGCTCCCCCATAAGAAAATTTTGTGCTTTTTAAAGTTAAATGCATCAATCTGATGCATGTGGAGAGCAAAATTAAGAGGCTAGATCTATGAAGAACTTTGTGCTCTAGGAAACAGTTGAATCATAAACACATTGATTGTATGGATATGAATGGTGGTGACACACACCACCCACACCACCACTTTATGGAAACAAGATTACTGAACAATATTTATAACTTTAGTAAAATAGATGTAAAATAGAACAAGGGGAACTGTTTCTCTGATGAGGAGGGCAGATGCATCATCAACCTGGATGACTAATTAGTGTAACTAATGAGTACACTAGAATAATACTATAACATTAAATAAAAAGTATAACATTAGTATAATAGTATAATGTTAATATAATAATAATAATAATAATAATAATAATATACTAATTATATAAAGTTAGTATATTCACCTTTACGTTTTCTCTCTGGCAGGTTATCCATCTTGCTCCACTCTTTATCCAGATACAGAGGAGGCACTGACGGACACACAGCGCTTATATTTTATGTTTTTTTAATCAAAATTATTGCCAGGGACAATTCAGTAGTCGCTGGACACGTCCCTGCCGTCCCTACCAAATTCTACGCCCTTGAGAGTGATACATGATGACGCCCCCATGGCAACCTCCAACATCAACATCAACAGGGTTCCCCAGAGGCCCCGGGGCGATGGTTGACCTCAGTCAGCGAGCTGAAGCAGCGTGACGTCATCCTAACACGACACCGCTATCTGTGAGGTAATGCATGGACGAGCGGTGAATAACCTCCACAAGCTACATGCAAATCAAATGAATTACTGTATATTAATCATTAGAATAACAGTGCAGTCTGCGGAGCTCTCAGACACTTGAGCTGTTACTCATCACTGGATGAAGCTGTGATGTAACCTGAAGCTGCAGCAGCTCCACACTGACGGCTCGTGACTCAGCACCCATCAGGTTTTATGGCTCAGACAATAAGAAATAAAAAGTGGGGGAAAAAATGAAAGTGAGTCTGCAGAGGAAAGTTTTCCTCACTCTGCAAAAATCACTCTGATGCTGAAGTCCCACATATCCCAGTCTGAGGTCAGAGCTCTGTGCAGGCCAGTCCACCAAACTGGGAAAAGCATTTCTTTATGGAGCTTCGTCTGCTCAGGCTGCAGTGCACATTGAGTTTATATGAAGGGAAAATGACGGCAGTTTTAAGTTTGTTTAGAAGTGAAATGATTTTCATCTGTTTCTGTGCCAATCCCAGTTTTGCTTCAGCATTTCTGCTTCTGGCTTGCAGTGAGAAAACATTTCTGCAGAGTTTGCAAAGCTCGGTTACAAACCACTTCTAGAAAATATGCATCTGCACGAGTGTGAAGAAAAGTTTCTGTGATGCTGTTTGCAAAGATTAATATTGCAAATAGTAGAAAACCATGTAGCCTGAGAGAATTTGGAAAAGTGTTGCCTTAGGTGATATATGTTGTGATTTATAATTTTGTAAAAACAAGACTTCTTTGATAAAAAAAACAACTTTTTTTTTAATGTAATTTGCAGTTGGTGCTTTTTTCACAAATTCTGAGAATAGAGTTAAAGCTTGCAAATGATGCAGAAGTCTTGATTGTGATTCAGTGCAAGAAACATCTAAAAACACAATCTCCATCACATGTTTAGATGAATTATATAATAAAAATATGTGATAATGTAATGAAAACACTTCAGTGAAAAGGCAGGAAACAGGAACTTCTTTTAGACATTTTTTTATTAAAATTATTAATCAATAAATAGCAAATAATAGAATAAATAACTAAATAAGACATTTAAACAACAGACAGTATCAGTTTCAGCTCGTTGGCCTACAGTAGTGACAGTTTTCCATGACATAATTCAACTTGTTAAACATCCAGTTTGCCCGCAGGCATGTTAGTGCAGTTAGAGTCTATGTGTCAATCACACAGTTCAAGTTTTCTTGAGTTCAAGTTTCAGTTTTTTGTAAGTGTTCACAGTTCTTTCTTTCTTTCTTTCTTTCTTTCTTTCTTTCTTTCTTTCTTCTTCCAAGTGTCCCATTCCAGACTGTGTGCCCTCCTCCACTCTCAGGGGGGACTGCTGGCAGGGAGAGGCCGGCGCATGGAGCTTCCTCCCCGGCTGCGCCGCGCAGGGCGCACCGCTGCTCTCAAGAAGCTACTCAGGATCAACTCCAGCTCGGCTCATTTTCGATCCTAGAAGCCCAGACTCGGGCTTTACAGTTAAACCAGTCCCAGCCGGCTCAGTTATCGCTGCCCAGTCTGTGGTAGACCAGCAGAGCCACCATGTAGCTCTTCCCGGCGCTCTGCTCGTACGAGTGTCTGGCCTCTGCCTCCTCGCTGGACTCGGGGCAGGTGGTGGTCGGGATGATCTGCTGGCTGGATGAGCTGTCGTCCTGGCAGCTGCTCGGTGAGGCTGACAGGAGCTCGGAGCTGGCGCTGAGGTCTTTGAGCTGTCGCGCCTGCTCCTCCACAGACTGGAAGGGGAAACCCTGGCAGTCGCTGACCGGACTGTCTGTGCTGCCCAGCGGCGTCTCGGCGCAGGGCTCCTCGGTGTAGATCTGCCACAGCACCACCAGGCACAGGATGACCAGCCAGCGCTTGGCCTGGCTCTTCTCCGGTGGTGGAAGGTGCATGCGGACTTTAGCGGGGTACATAACCCGGGTGCAGCGCTTCTTCGGCCGGATGGGCACGAAGGAGCGCACGGCGGTGGCCTGAGTCGGTATCCGCTCGAAGGTGAAGACCTCGGGCTCCGTGCTGCGGGTCGCCATCCTGGAGAAGGCGAAGCTCTCCCGCCGGACTGTCAGAGTCACGCTGTTTGACCGTGAGTACATTTTCTCTGAGTTTTGTGTCGCTTTCTCTTGAGTTTCTCTGTTTTACTCTCTCGGAGCCTCTCAGATAGTCTGATATGCCTGAACCAGCGGAGAGCTCACTATTTATGCCTTCTAGTTCAGGTTGTGTTCTTAGAAACGCCCATACACACAGCAGGCCACTCCCTGCAGCTCAGCCAACGCACCTTGTTGCTCAAGTGCGAAAAGAACATAAAATTTGCATATTCCGTGTGTGATCTGAACCCGGAGCGACCAGGCTGCGGTGGAGCTGAATCATCAGGGTTTGGTGAAATAATTGCACTGAACTATGTGGAGACAAATCAAATAAAGGAACTGCATTTTATTTGAGAGAGAGAAAGAGCTCTTAAGATCCTTAATATAATGCACATTATGAAAAAACAGGATTTAATCCTGAAATGTTATAAATGTGATAACTGATCATAATCTGCCATCACTGTTTAATGCTGTTGCACACATGGTTGTAACAGTTTCACCTTCACATGATATTCACATGATGTTCAGGAGCTCCTGTCATTCAGAGATCCCATAAGGTTTCAGTTTACTGTAAACAGTATAGACAGCAGGATATGCGTCCAGTCACATGTGACAGTTACTCTGCTGGAACTTCCTTTAAATCATCCACATGGTGGTTTTTACTGGATACACAGTTCAGATTTAACTCTGAACGAGAACTGAAACCTGAACAAGGTGGATGAATGAATGTCTTTCTGAATGACCTCCTGTTTTACCTTCACCTGAGAAAATAGAGAAAATAAGAAAATACACTTTGGCCAGGGTCATGTGGGCATTTCATGTTGAAACTTCCTTCCCAAAGCTGGACACACACACACACACACCCTCGTCACTTGTCTCAAGATGTGAACATCTTTGCTTTTCATGTTGTTAACGGCTGTGAGAATAAGATGGAATATAAAACTATGGAGACAAATATAGTCCAGTCATCTGTCAATATGGCGCCTGAATTTAGATTTGAAGTTTAAGTTCAACATGAAGAAAAAGGCTGTGAGCTCCAGTTTGCGATCACTGTAACACAAAACAGTCACACATATAAACTGAAATCTGTATTTAGAATGAGTGAATAAAGTGTTTTTTTATTGTGTCATACATACAACACAGCTGGACCCACATGAGCACCATAAATTCATATAAACCACAAACAGAGTGCTGCGTTTTTTCAGACAATAAGAAATATAGAGAAGAAACTTAAACAACAACCAAATCCTCAGACCTCCAGACTTTTGAGACAAAGTTAGCAAACTTTAGCGAACATTAAACAATTCGAATTAAAGACCTTCTTTATTACAATCCTGATCCTCGAAAGCTGCTTCCGTTTGGTGACGATGTGAATTGATTCTAAAAATATCTCAAAATGTACAATAAACAGGGGAGTTTTGGTGTTTTTCCAACATGTGATTTTTGTCACCCTGAGCTGTGAGGGCATCCTGGATGCTGAAATCACAGGATGTTACAGCTGTGAACAAAGAGGAAGACACTTTATTTTCATGTAAAGCTGTGTGTGTGTGTGTGTGTGACTGACTGAGGAGCTGTTTATACTGATTTATTGTTCATTTAATGTTTTTTTTTTAGTTTTTTAATGAATGATGCAGCAGATCTTATAATCTCTTTTCATTGAACGCTTATTAGTTTTAAAAAAAAATTGATGAAGAGAAAATGGAGACGTGCACCGTTTCACTACGTCTTCTTTTGACCATAACAATTTGCAGAATCACTCGTAACCAACGTGTTCACGTGTCATTTTGATGTGTATGTATGTCATGTCTTGTATGTCATGTAAAGAGGTAGAAAAACTGTGAATGAAAGGAAATCTGAATAACTGGGAACAACAAGCTGAGACTTCATGTAATTACAGAAATACAACAAATAAAATATCATTTTCCAACCAAACCCTCCGTGTGTTCAAGTGCTCTGCAGAACTTTCTGTCATTAATTAAAAAAACCTAAAAGTTAAAACTCCCACATTTACTGCAGAACGATTCAGATTTGGATTCTCTAGCAAATAATGAAACCGTCACCTCAGTTCCGTTATGTTTTTTTTCTCATTTCAGATGAAAACAGTGAATAATGAGGACTCACTTATTTCTGTAAATATCTGTACATTGTGCAAATGTTTATCTCCTCCTGTAGTTCGCTGGAATCGCTGCAGACTGTGCACCAACCTGTTGAGTTTCACTTCTTCGCATTGCTGCCAGATCATGTTGCGACATATCTCATTTCATTCCTGTCCTGCTGGAAAAGAACTGTCATTTTTTAGGTCACATTTTCTCAGAACAATTCAGTATTATCAGCTAATCCCAATGAAATCAAATAAAACCATTAGGCAATATGACTGTGAAATCTATATGATGTTCAGTTCTTTTCTTTTCCTATTCTTGTCATTTTTGAGACCATAAAGGTGGCATTTATAGTCATTCTCCTCATATACAATATTCAGTAAACAGGGGAAGAAAACTGTGTTTCTTCAGTGCTGTGCTTTACACAATAAGAACAAATACAATAAAACATACATAAAACAAGCACAAAGACAGCAAAGTGCGAGTAATAGGCCTATAAGTTGAGAGCAAAGAATGAACGGCATAGTGCTTTAATCAATATTTTTAACGTTGACAGATAGACAGACACATAGTGGAGCATTTAGACCCAGATATTCCCCTCAGGAGGTGGTGGAGACCAAACCAGAGCTACAAGGAGAGTGAATGTTGGACTTCATCAGAAGGACACCAACGTGACTCCAGTGGGATGATCATGTCGCTGTGTGTCTGCTGGATGTGGAAGTAGACGGCTGTTTGCTAAAATGTTCGCTACAATAAGTGTCTGTCAACTTGTTTTGGTGTTTTTCTGCCCTCTAGTGGCCACAAAATAGCTCTAACGCAGCCTAAAGTCACCCCCTGACTTTCTGAAACACTACATGGCCAAAAGTATACGGACATCCGAACGTTCCACCCATTTCTGATAGTCGAACGTGTGATTCTAAAACCATGGTCATTAATCCACCAGATGTTGGAACCTGGCTGCGGGGATTTACTCCCATTCAGTCACAAAAGAGCGTTAGTGAGGTCCAGCACTGACGCTGAGCTTCAAATGAAATTCTTCAGATCAGATCGTCTAACAGCGTCTGAAATCCACTCTCTGTCATCAGAATCAGGGGAGCTGCGTCCAATTTGTAGCTTTCCAGTCCAGACAGTCCAACAATCAAGACCGCTTCACACAGCGACGGGCCAGGGGTGTAGAGTTGTGAAAGTGGTCTTTTTTATTATTCACACGACTACCAGCGCAACGCAATGAATACCTCACCGTGACTCACCGTGTACCGTTATCCCCATTGGATTCATTGTGTCTCACCATCTCTCTATCATGGTAGCACGTTAGCACAACAGACAAAGCAAGGAGGTCACCAGAATAATTAGGAATAACCCCCTGGGGACCGTGAATATCCACAGAAAGTTTCATGACAATTAGTCCAACCTGTATGATTATAGTCGCTGCTGTTGGTGTTTTCACTGAAAACACTTAAGTAGGAATCCTTTCTGGCACCACTCACTCACTCAGCACAGTTTGGCACATCTACAGTTTCGCTCTATCTGCGATCACAGTGCAGCTACGTGACATAACACAATGCCGTGCTCTTACCAAAGAAAACAGCTGCTGAATGGTGACTGGGTTTTTCACAAGAATGGAATGATAAACGAGGAAGAAAAATAATAAATGATGATGAAATGAATCACAAGCCAGTTATTTTTGCTACTGGCAGTCTCTTATTTCCCTCCGATGAACTCTTGAGTGATCTTTCCTCTTTGATAAAACTCGTTCTCTCCCTCTGTTTAGCCTGCAGGCTTCATGCAGCCTGAGCAGCACTGAAAAAAGGTTTTGTATTGTTGTAAAGGACACCTGGACAGGTTTGACCAAAGAGAGACTCAAACTCTGGATGTGTATTATCGGTTTAAACTATAATAAACATATTTAAATCCGCTATGTGCAGATTTCTTATATGATTATATCTTTCAAATTATTCTGAATGCATGTTTCTTTGTTTTTTGTTTTTTTCGTGCTGTCACAGTGTTCTTTTGGCTTCATGGTGCTAAAATCAGTGCTGGAATAGATTTTTTTTTTAAAGGTGCTGGTACTCTAACCCAGCAGCAACCATTGTAAGCATGTTTAGCATTTGAGGGCAAGAATCACGCACAAGAATTATTAATTTCAGGGGGCAACTTATTAGTTAAAATGAAGTACTTTTATCAATTAATGTGCAGAAATAATCAATTTACCCCTGTTACTTGCCAGGCTCTGTACAGACCATGTATAGCAGCCCGATATCCAGAGAATTGTATTCATATTGGAGGATTCTGATTTTGCATTTTGTACATGCAGCACCGTCCAGCACCAGTGCAGGAAGTATTGTGAAGTTTCTGTAGCGCAGCAGAAAGCAGGGGTGTGGAAGACGCTGCGGTGGATGGACGTGTAGCGTGTCAGACTTAAATTCAGGAGAACAGAGTTTGCCTCCCGTCACAAACCTGAAATTTATGTTCTTCTTTATACTCAAAAAAATATATTTATGGGTCGTGCTAACTTTGCACTCTCCACTTCCGTTTTAGGAGACTTAGGGAAAAGAGGAATCGTGCAAAACAGTGTATACTGAGGTGACCTCAGCTGACAGGTCCAAATAAACTTTTAGGCGAGTCTGATCCATAGTAACAGGCAGAAATAAGCCGCCTGGAATCGCCATTATGGCAAACTGCTGTGGGATATATGTTGTTTGAAGGCGAAGGCAGAAATCGGAGCTCTTAACCAGCAGCCACACAGTGTGGCACATTTTTGCCTCCTCTCACAACTTGTCTCAGCAGGAAACACAATAACCACAAGAATGCCATTCAATACATTCCTTTGAAAGTGGCCGCACTGAGTAATGAGTATTGGTATTAGGTTCAACAGAAATCCAAAGTGTTGTCACTCCATCTCAGTGAGTATTGCCCTAATTCCAGCAGTGTCTAATTACAGCTCTAAACCAGGTGATACTGTATATTTTACTTCCTGATCATTCTGCTCCAACAGGTACAAACAGCAGCAGAAAGACTCTGGTTGGTGGACTGTTTTCTTTCATTCTCCCTTTAAAGTCTCTCACTTTTCTCTCAAAGTTACTCTGCATGCAGCTCAGGCTGAAACTCACTGCAGACTGCAAGTCAAAGCACCAACCAATCATCGAGTCCCATTTGAAAGAAAACTGCCTCCTGAAGCTGCTTTGACGTCCTGCCTGCAGCTGGAAGTTCGAACCACGTCCTGCTTTTTCTTCTGGGTTTTGTTGCAGTGATGCAAGAAGCCAATCACAGCCCACCATGAAACAAAGCAGTGCGTTGTTTTTGAGATTCAAGTGAAATTCAGCGACAGTTGAACTCTTTGACAAGCCGGAAAGCGTCTTCTCTCTTTGCTGGACATGTTTTCCCCCGTCAGTGTTTCTGTCATGTTCTGTTTCCAACAAAGACCTTCGAAATTAAACTTGTTGAGTTCACAAGCAGTTTCTGCATGTTTGAAATACCTGGAACATATTTCTGTTCTTTTTGTTTCACTGTGAGCTTCAGCAGAAAGAATCAGAAGCATCTGAACCTGCTGCAGGACGCCATCAGCATGACATCACACACACACACACACACACACACACACACACAGACACACACACACACACACACACACGGGGTGGGGGGCAACTTATTTACAATGTCTGTGGTTGTAATTGTCCTTTTCTAGACTGCAGTTCAGTCACTGCTTCGCTTTGAGAAAGCTGAAGGAACAAGAGAGCGGTCATTAGTTTGTGGACTCATTTCGGTTGAGTCAAGGAGTCAGTCTTATGCGCGCACACACACACACACTGTGTGTGTGTGTGTGTGTGTGTGTGTGTGTGTGTGACACACACACACACACACACACACGCCCTTTAGTGGGAACCCTGACTGAGCGTCGGGGTGGCCGGGGGAGAACGCGGCCGGAAAATGTGTCACAAACACTCTCACACTTTTCTCACAGCAGGGTGTGAGATTCCTGACACCGCACATTCATCTACACATACACACACACACACACACATAGTCTACTGTACCAGTGTTTCCAAATATGGCAGGCAGTGAGGCGAGCCATCGTCACCAACGTCAAAACTGAACGAAATGTGAGATGAAACAGAACTGATTTGGTGGTCAGCGCTCAGGTCCAACCCACTGCCCCAGATACCCACTGTCCTGTGATGGTGGTTCATCTCGTATGGCAGTTTATTTATCGTGTAGAAGTGCAGATTATGCAGGAGTTGTGTCAGTCAGAGAGAATCCTGAGCATTTCATAATAACCCTGGCTAATTAGGAATAAACCTGAGCATTCAGGGGACATGTCATCATGCAGAGATACCTTAAAATAAAGGATCAAAGTTCATGAAATGGCTCCTCCACAAACTTTAATTTCTGGGTTGTTGTTTTTTTTTGATAAAGGCAGCAGACAGCTGCCTGTTTTTTGCTCCTACATTTTGTTTTTTAAGTCTCTTGTTGATGTGGTTCAAGGGAATGAAGAGGTTTTATTTTATTAGTCCACAACATGTACACACAGGTCTAACAGCAGAGAGTGAGAGTCTTGTTGTGTAATAATGCCGACATCCGTCAGTGAAACCAGAAATGATTCTCAGGAATCAGACAGTTATGACTGTAACTGCTTCTTAAAAGCACGAATATTATAAATCTTTTAAAGTGTTTGAACAATGTTGTTGCTTTTCTGCTGTAGACCATCTCAGACTTTCATGTGTCATTTTGCATCACTGAATGTGTCCTGTTTGTTTTTTCCGTCATTGCATTGATGTGTTATTGGTGATCTGCCAAGAGACTGCAGATTAAATTGGCTCTTAAGTTAGCTGTTAACTTCGGTGCAATATATCAGATGGCAACATTTATGTTGAATATTGTACATGGTCTCTTAGCCTTAGCCCTAAAAAATCACGTGTGTTCAAGGGTTATTTGATGCTCTAGAAAGTCAGATTGTCTCTGGGCGTGAGACTCCACCAACAGTAAACTTAAAGCTCAGAGCTTAGACACAGGCTGCGTCAGATTCTCACAATGTGACTGCTGCTACGACCGTGTCTACAAACCAACCAGCTGGTCCACCGCTTTGGTCCAAACTGAAATATTTCAAAAAACGTTGGATGGATTGCCATGAAATTGTTTTGGGACGCTCATGATCCCCAGAAGATGAATCCTACTGACTTTGGTGATCTGCTGACTTTTCCTCGAGTGTCACCAGCAGATTCACAAATGTGGTTTTGAGTGAAATTTCTCAACAGCTACTGGATGGATTTCCACAACATTTGGTTCAGACATCCATGTTCCCCTCCGGATGAACTGTAATAATTTTGGTGATCCTCTGACTTTTCATCAAGCGCCATCAGGTCAGTAATTAAATGTGTCCAATACTTTGAATTATTGCCAAACACCCGCAAATCTAAAGACAACAGCACGGATTGTTTTTGAAAAGTAAAGGAACCATGGTTGAAATTTAAGGCCGAAATCAAGAGTGTAAGTGTAGAACAGCGGATAACACAGGGTCCTGAAACTGTTCCAGAAATCTCTGCAGTCCAGCTCAGGTTTTTTCCACTCTGACAGTAAACTGAAGTGAGACTCGGTCCATATGAAAACAACAGTTTTCATGTTTGTAAAAGCTCCCACGTGTTATTTTAATGACACTAATCTACCTTCTCTGAATGTGTTTCATTTCCGACAGAGAGGGTAAAGTGACCTCACGCGTCTGTCTGCTGTCTGGTGTTCAAAACTTCCATGCAGCTTACGCTCTGATGCAGCTCTGTCGGTTTTTTCCACTTTTACTGTAAAAGATTAAGTCACTTCAGCAGAGCAAAAGCTGTTTTTTCTTTTCTTTTTAATAAGTGAGTTTAGGCTGAGTCATGTTCATAACGATAACCACATGGTTTGTTAAATGAGTGTTTTGTTTTACAGTAACTGTTTCTGATCCTTCAGACCACCGAGGAGTTGGTGCACACACACACACACACACACACACACACACACACTTTCACTGATCACACGGATGTCAGATCATTATGGCGACCATGTGATGTGGGTCACTATTGTGCGGTAATTCTGATCAAAGACACTTTTGATTGGCTGTGCTGGCTCGTCGCTGGCTTGTTGCCATGTGAACGGGCCTACGTGCAGAACAGGGCAGCGTCCGGCAGGTGACGACCGGCTGGAGAGGGAGATGGGGGTTGGGGTTCATGACCACATAACCCCCCTCTCATAGCTCTGCCCACACAAAGGCTCCTCCCAAAATCAGGTCACATGTTTATTTCTGGACGATGTGTTGCTGTCATTCAAACTGTTTGTGCTTGTTCATTTTTTAATTTGCAATAAAGTTTTTTGTTGTTGACTTTTTCATTATATGAACTGATCTGAGGACAGAGGCTGTTGTTCACGTTATAAAGCCATCTGAAGAAAATTAACATTTCTGGCCTGTATGAATAAACAGAACTGGACTATTGACTTGTACAGAAAGTTTTGTCTCTATTCTCGTTTAATTAAAGAAAGGTTGGTTGAAATTTAAGAAGAAAGTCAAAGGGTGCACCTTTATTTCTTTCTAATCCACGTGGAGCTTCTTCCTTTGAAACTAGACCACAGACCATGTGATGTGTTTGAAAGCTTCATAAAATGACAACTTGACAGCTATCTTGATGATTGCCGGGGTCAGGAGGGTTGTGGGACCTAAAAACTGGGTCAAAACCCAGAAAATAACATTTCTAGAGTAGATTGTTATTACATGATTATGTAGCCATGCTGCATCCATCCTGTTTGTAGTCTCTGTCATTTATTTTTATTAGATCGGAAAACCTCGGCGGACAGATGAAACAACGCACGAGCAAAACTCTTCAAGGAACGTTCACACCATAAACTCTCCTGACCCCGGCCATCATCATGACAGTTGTCTAGTTAACATGTGAATGAGGATGGCGAACCGAAGTGGTGCATCATTTTAGACACATTCTCCAAAATTCAGCTGACATGTTTGGAAACTTTGGCAAGTCCACTGGAATTCAAAATAAAGTTCTGTTCTGCCCAAATGTCTAAAGGTGGAGTTTAAGATGCACATTTCTGATGAACAATATATTGCAGAAACATATGAACATATAAAGTCTTGAATAACCCTGTCTAAATATAAAATAACCCCATATAAAACTTTCATCCTG
>NTHP01000328.1:692349-710051 GCA_003416845.1 Oplegnathus fasciatus
AAATATAGCTAATATAGTCGAACCATAAATGACATGACATGACATGCTATTACGATTGTGCTGCGACAGATCAGGTGTGAGCCAAGAATGGTTAATGTATCAAAGTGTGCAAACCAACCTGTGCAGGTGTACGTCTCCTCAGTGTAGATCTGCAGGAAGACGAGTGCAGAGAGGAGCAGCAGCCAGCGGCAGGCCTGGTCCGGGGCCTCCCTCAGCGGGGGCCTCCTGCTCTGAGAGGCTGGGTACAGGACTCGGCGGAGGCGACGACCCCTGGGAGGAGAGGGACGCAGGGAGGAAGATGAGGAACAGGAACAGAAGGAGGAGGTGAAGGTGCTGGTTGCCTCCAAAGGCCCCAGGGCCACAGGGAGCGGTCTGCAGGAGGAGGAGGAGGAAGGCATGGTCGATGTCTGATGATCTTCTTTTACGATTAGGAGTTTTTTATACTTTTTATTTTTCTCTCTCTCAATTGCCGAGTTTCAACAATTTTTATCTCTTTTATCTCGTGTTCTCTCTGTCAGCTTCTCTCTCTCTCACTGAAAGTCTATCTCCATCACCAATCTAGTTCTAAATTCAGTACAGAGACTGTCTATATATGTGCAGAGTAGGTGTTGTCATTTTGCCTGTGGCCGGGTAGACCCCGCCCACCTCTGGAATTATTGTTGTTGTGAGTTCAAATTATTTTTAGATGCACGCAAACTCCTTCTCCCCCCAAAGAAAACTTCTCCACCTCCTTCTCTTGCATCACGTTTCACCGCTGGAGGGAAATCCTTCCTGCAGCTGCACGACGGGCTCGAGTCAAAGGGTGAAGTCGAGGATTTCTGGCTCTGAGTGCATCGCTGTCCATCATCGTTTGACTTACAATAAGATGAAATGAAATGTGGCTGAAGCCGCGCTGCTGCAGTGCAAGAAAAGTTAAGAAACACGTGCAGAAGAAATATGAAAAGGCAAAGTGATTACATTGATTACAGATTTAACTGTTACACAAAATAACAGCAGAGACCAGACAATCAGACAAGCGGATGTTTCTCCAGTACTGTTTCTGTCATCTCCTCTCCTCTTCTAGTTTCCTTTCCTTGTTTCCTCTCATCTCTATCCTCGTTTTCTCTCCCCTCCCCTCCTCTCCTTTCCTCTCCTCTCCATGTTTCATCTCCTTTCCACTCTCCTCCTGCTTTCCTATCCTCATCTCTCCTCTCCTCCTTTCCTCTCTTCTCCTCTCCTCTCCTCTCCTCTCCCATCCTCTCATCTCTCCTCTCCTCTCCTCTCTATGTTTCATCTCCTCCCATCTCCTCTCCTCTCCTCTCCCCCCCTCCTTTACTCTCCTCTCCTCTCTTCTCCTCTCCCCTCCTCNTCGCGTGTGGAGTGAAGTTTTGTTTTTCCTCGTCTCTCCTCAGGCTTCGACCACAGAAACTCTCACTGAAACTTCAGGAATGTTTTGAATTGCTTTGATCGCCTGCCTGCCTCTCTCACTGCACGCAACACACACACACACACACACACACACACACACATCACTGCATGCAGCATACTGTATATCATTATTACAGTATGTGATGTGCAGTAATTTAGCACAAATAAAGTGCTGCATGCAACATGTAGTAAGTCAACACCAGTGATGACACACATGGTTCCGGTAAACTGTATATTTACACACACAAATACACACATACCCACTGTATGCTGGATGTCAACACATAAACACAACTGCACCACACACAACAAGTCAACATACAGACAACATCNATTTGATTTGATTTGATTACATGGGGACCCAGGAACTTGTTTTTTCCCCGAGGCCAACAAGCAACAATGGTGCTTTGAACTAAATGCTAACATCAGCATGCTAAAATGCTCCTAATGACAATGCTAACATGCTGATGTTTAACAGGTATAATGTTCACCAACTTAGTTTTGCTAATTAGCAGTAAACACAAAGTCCAGCTGAGGCTGATGGGAATGTCTTTAGTTCTGCAGGTATTTGGTCATAAACCAAAGTATTGGACACATCAACATGATGACCTGGTGATGGCGCTAGATGAAAAGTCAGAGGATCATCAAAGTCAGTAAGATTCATCGTCTGGGCACCATGGACGTCTGTACCAAATTTCACGGCGATTCATCCAACAGTTGTTGAGATATTTCAACCTGGACCACAGTGGGGGAGCGACTCGCTGACACACAGTCATAGATGCCACTAGCTGGCAAAAACATACAAACAGTGAGAACCACTACACTTCAGTTCTTTCACATTGTTTTCTAATGAAGACCAGGAAAACACCGAACCTCTTGTGTTAAACTAAAATATATGATTTATGTCTATAAGTCTTTATATAAGTCCACCTGTCTTTGTTGGTGATGTAGCACTGTGCTCTGCGTCTCATGTGTACAGAGTCTACCTGCAACCAAAAACCATTTAAATTGTGATTTTCACTTTGTTTGTCTAAAATAACCATTTTGCACATTGATTTATTCTATTACAGTTTTTCTCAATTNCCTTGCCCTTCCTCTTCCTCTTCCTCGTCCACCTCCTCTCCTTCCTCTATCACTTGTTGTTGATCCAACAGGTGAACTGACCCATGGCCCTGTTATCTATCTATCCTGAGCTTCTGACTGGTGTGTGAACAGTTTGGACTCGTAGTGTTTCCACCTGGGGAGTTGTGTGTTTACTGGGTTCCAGCTGTGATGACTTGAGTTAATGATATTGAATGTCAGTGCTCTCTAACTGAGCACATGGTGCAGCCAGTGATGTAAGAAGGCATTTGTGTGCAGAGTTTTTCACAAAAATTTCAATGAATCTGAATCATGTGTGAAAACAGTATACACAATAGTGTTTATAGTTTTGGGAAATGTGTCAGTCTATTGGTGGAAGGCGTCACGGTTTGGGATGTTTAGTTAACAGGCCCAGTTATAGTGCGTAAGCAATCGAGAAAAACTGTGACTACTTCCTGTCACAGCGGACCATGTTAAGTTTAAACACCAACACTGAGAGCTTTTATGTGATGATATGTAGAAGAAATGCTTTTAGTGGTGAAACATACTGAGCAGAGTTCAAGGCTCCTGAAGAGGATTGGAAAACTGAAACATTTATTCTGTTCCCCACTGTTGCTATGAGATACAGCACCGTGACAACACAGCCACATGTCACATGAGAGACGAGAAGAGAGGAAGACAGTGGTGACCACAGAGAGGAGAGAATAATAACAGCGTCTCACGTTTGGAGACATACTGGGTGTTGGATCGTCTCCATGATGTCCGTGCTGCACTAAAATTAAAAACAAATGTAGCTGGTTGCAATGTGGTCCGACTCTGCTTCATTAAATCCTGATTCTCATGCACCTCGACCCACTGAACCATCCTTCAGTTCAGCCATGAGTTGACAAAGTCCAAAACCTTCAGAGACGATCTGACTGTGATTCACTGAGGGAGTGTCGGAGGTTCAGGCCCTGGCCAAAGGGAACGCATTCTTCACTCGAGTCTTTATCCCTTAGCCTATTTTTAATAAGGTTCAATAAGGTTCCTGCTTTCAGTCTGTCCACACCCAGTCAGTGAAGAGAACAATACATAAAACAGTCATTAAAATCAGTCATTGATGCAAAGATCAAAGGTGACTTTAACCATTAAAGAGCTGGAGAACAGAAATTCTTTTGTCTCGGTTGGATTTTGCAGTTAACAGATGTTAATATCAACCACCTCAGATTATTTGATTTCAGATACATGGTCCAGTACGACACATAACAGCTCAAAGCTGATTCAATATGATCTGATTGATCTGCGTTTAGGCACAGTGCTGCTTTTCAATCTATTTTTTACAAACAGGAAAGACCACATTGTTCTCCAGTACATGAAGTAATGATTCATGTATCAATAAGCGCTTTCGCACAAACATCTCGTCACATTAACAAAATAAACTGCTTTGATAGATGTTGTTCTGAGAAAGGCAGCAGCTTCTGTTATTCAGCTTTATTTTTAACACAGCGTGTTGTTCATGCACTCAAATCCTCTGCTGACATAAGTCAAGCCGTTGTACGTCAGTGTGTTATGTTTTCACAGCATTAAGGTCACTCTTTTGTTCACACAACATGCCACGTGAAGCTTTACACAGCTAAAGTTTGACATCAGTATGTTGCTGCGTCCCGAGCAGACACAACACTGTGACACGTTTACCGTTACCGGGTGTTCAAACCAAAAATAGCCCTTTGTTTAAAAAACAGGGTCTGTGTTGGTGAGGGTGTGTTCAGGTACAAGTGAAAAGATGAAATACAATCCAGTAGTCCAGGAACAAACCCATGAGCCTGAAGTATTCATACTACGAGACAGGATTTTACAACTGTAAAAAGTCATTATGGTGACAATAATTTTATCCTCTCCACGATCATGAGCTAAACAGTAGACTGCACGCACTGACTAAAGCAATCGGAGAACACGATTACACAAACCTTATTTTGGAAACATGGCTTTCCTGTTTTAACTGTATAATGAGAGAAGACGCTGTTTCCTCACAGTGTGTGAATTTTACAAATCAAATGTTCTGCTGTGGAAACTGAGTATTTAGACTTCTAGAGGATACTTTGTTAGTTTCAGTTTCAGTCTGACTTTGGATGGAATAATTTTTCATCCTTTCATCCAGCCGCTGTGATCCTTCTCCACATCTCAAGTCTGTGTTGTGCACATGCATACCTTTACATTTTACATGACATTTGCAAAATCAGCTTACTGGGGAAAGCTGATAGTAAGATGGTCACTGAAATGCATGTAAACACAATTTTTGTTTCAGTATGATATTCTTCAGTAAGTGAACACACCGCTACACACCAGATAAAGGTCCCAGGTTCCTGCAGAGATTTTTCTCGGGTAAACAGAGGAGGTTTTAGGCAGAATTCCTGCACCAAGGTGTAAATTCTCAGTTTGAACCACAGAAGCAGCCAGGAAGTCATTGTGTCAGAGCGGATGTGACTGACATCTCTGTTGCAACACAGAGAGAAAGTGATGAGATGACAGATATCAGAGTCAGAGCGAGATGATTGGAGGACGGTGTAACAGCTTCACTTCTGGACAGTTCTGCTTTAATAAAGATGTTTTAAAGCTTCTTCCCAGTTCATCGTCCACCCGTTGTTCTGGGAATATTTCACTCTCCTGTTGCCAAAATGTTTGTGAGTGTTTGTCTTTGATGTTTTGTGATGCTGCAGTAGCTGCTGTCTGTTGTTGGCACTGGCATGGTAACAGAATACCGATGTGCTGGTTCATACCTGCTGAGAGGAAAAGGCTCAGCCTCTCGGCTGCAGGAAAGACGAGGCGGAGACACGTTAGAGCTTGAAAATCACAGTTATTACAGCTTAATAATACAGATAAGTGTTTCCCAGAGCTGTGATCACAGCAGCTAACACCCTGCTGAAAGAATTCGGCCTCATCAGTTAGCCTTTGGAAAATTCCAGTTTTAATCAATCTGAGTTGTCATTTTGGCACAATTCCTGTGGTTAAACCAATTATTCTTATTGAGGAAGCAAAATGAAGGTGAACATTATAACTATTTCATCCATGAAATATTAAACATCTCAAGGTTTTCAAGAGCTACTCCCTCCCTCACCTATACATTAACATTTTAGTTTGACTTTTAAAATGAAAATCAATCGTGGCTTCACACCAGTTTTCATGGTCAAGTTGAGATAACGATAAAACACGAAAATTGTATCGCTTGAGAGTTTCAGTGGTCCAAAGCTGCAATAAATTAGTTAAAAAGCAACAAACATTTGAGTTAGGACATGATTTAGAGATTTAGACAACAGGATATCAATAAAGACGAGTTCAACAGACTTGCAGATGATTTGGTTTCAGTGAGATTTCCAAGACATTTTGAGTCAAATGGACTAAATGTTTGCTTTTAAAGATTTAGTCCACTATCAAATTCTGGACTACCCCCTTACAGTTTTCGATTTTCTAGGTATGTTGATTGATTGACGACGTCAACTCATGCATTGAGTAACATGTTACTGGCCGAACCTTCCCCTTTAAGGAAGGTGGCCTTGTGGGTCTACAGCTCTACAGTCTACAGCTCGCTAACGTTAGCTAGTAAAGAAGAAAAGGCAGCAAAACATCCTTTTATTTTTTGGAACAGCTAAAAAGGCAAAAGTTTACGATGATGTAGTTACAGCAGTTACATAACCTTCGAAACGAACCACAACTGTGCACGCATGCACCCCCGTTGAAGCTTTGAATATTCACTGGTATTTCTCACAGACGCTTCGAAACCCCATAACTGGTATTCGGGACGGCACTACCTGTTATAAAATAAATTCTTAAGTCAAGAAGACAAATTGTGTTTCGGCTCTGATGTAGAAAATGGCAAAAAAAAAAGTGGCAAAAGATAATATGGATCAATGAGAAAAAAAAACAAAACATGATTCCACTATCAGTCGACAATAGGCAAGACCTGACTAATCAGATCCGACTGTAAATTCTTAGTCGGGGACACTCCTCGTGTTCAGTGACAGTCACATGTTCTCCTCACCAGTGAGACAGTTTCACGTGCTCAGAGTTAAACAGGGATAAACGCATATTTGCTCTCACAGTACAACATCTAATCTAGAGTCTAACAATGATAATTACAGCTGGAGGTGGAACTTATGAATGAGCATGTTGGGTTGCACCTAAAGAGGTTGACTGTGTGGAGGAGTTTGTCTTTACGTTGGTATGACAACTGATGAATGATAATCTGTTATTAACTCAAGAACAGTCAAAGCAGAAAAATCTCTCCGTCAACACAACCAGCTGATGATTTTCTACTTTTTTCTTATTCTCATCAAATCTCATGTTCAGACTCAATCCAGCAGTGAATGTGTCTCCTAACAAGTATCGTGTATCACAGCTGAGATCTCTTCTTCCTCTGAGCAATAACAACACATCAATGAGCCACACTGTTGCACTGGGTGACATGTTCACACACACTGTAGTTTATTTTGACTCAGTCCCACAAACACCGTCCTGCTGCCCCAAATACTCACTAGAGCACCAAATGTGGATTCATCCGCCGCTGAAAATAGTCCCCAACAAATGCACTATTTCCTCCTGTTTGTTTGATAAAAACTGCAGTGAGCAGCTGTTTTAGAAAATTACTGAGACTTTTTAAATGAAAGAAAGACTTACGTCTTCAGTAGGAATCAATGGACTTGGAGCTGAGAGCCACAGGCAGGAAGTCCGGGAAGAAAGGACTGAGAGACAGACTAACACGTGTTGATTTTTCATAGGATTTGTTGATGATAAGAAAAATATAGAATAACAGGAGCCCTATAAAACCATCTGTAGTGTTTGATTTAGCTACAGGTCGCCCTCCAACTGTAGACATCACTTTGTTCCTACAACAGGAAAAAAAAAGACCAGTTTGATGAAATGTTTGTGTTTAAATGTCTCTGTGACAGCCAGGTAACAGTCCCACACTATCTCAGACCAAAAGGACGAGGAGCTGATGTTTGAAGCTATTTCATTTGTTGAGCAATATTAAATTAATACTTGGTGTGTCTACAAGTCTAATTACAGACTGTCATGACAACTGGGAAACAAACAGCTGACTTATTTGCATACAGATTGTTAATAGCATAATTTAGGAGCTATTTTGATGCGTGCCTCTCCCCGCCCTGCCTGCAGCAGCTCGTGTTTAGTTCTCAGGTTCTGTTGATCTGTTGCCAGAACGCAACCAGAACGCAAACCACTGCTGGTGTTGTGGGGATTTAAAAGATGAAATTAAAGATTTTGTGAGTACACCATTAGGCTGCACTCAGAAATCCACACGTCTTCTACAAAACAGTTGCAGGAGTTGCAGCAGACTTTGCTCTGAAGCCCAAAAAGTAAATGACAAATTAGTGTTTGTAGTTATAAGATGAAAACATAATAAATTAGTTCACAGCTAAAATGCAGATTTCTCACTAAAAACATTCATTTACTTTTTAGTGATGGTGATGTGTCGTTAGTGATGGACATATTAAGCGAGTATGGAACAACTCCAAGACTTGTACACTCCCTCCGTTTAAAAGTTTGTGCTGTGTCTCTGCTGTCGACAGGTAATTAATGTCAATTAATGTCGGCTGTGCCTCAGATCCAGCAGTGTCGTGACAATCACCGGGTGACTTCAAGATCCTGAGTGGTTTTCTTTTGTGCTCCTTGACTTACTTTTATTGCTTATTAGTTTTATTGCTTTGCCTTCATTGTGTCTGACGTGTATTTTACATGTGAACACGTTCTCTCCACGTGTTGTGAGGACAGGATGAGTTCAGACGACATGCTGCTGGCTGGGCCAATAAGAAGTTTTATACATTTTTAATTTCATTTTTCTGCATGAAGATCTAGATCCTGTTTCAAAGTCGCCTCCATACTATATTCAGGTGGAGAGATACTAAATACTCTCTTTATCTACTCATTTTTGTTCATCTGAAAGCAGACGAATAGGATTCTAAAAAAACGAGAAAACTCAAGGTTCTTGGGGGAAAGTACTGAAGACAAGGAGTCAGTTTCCTCAATAGTAGCTTCAGTACAGGCTGGCTGTACGTTTTAATAATGTGATAAAATATTCAGACTAGAAATGTACCAAACCCTCATTTGCTTCATGATTTATTTATAAATAATTTTCAAAATGTTTGAAAAATAGAAACAATTCTGTGTGCAATATTTGGAATATGACTGAATGCCTGCTGGCTGCTCTGGGTGACATTGTCTTTTTTGATGTTGGATTTTTTCCATTGTTGTTTTTCTGAATTCTTAGTGGCTTTGCACTCACACTGTTGCTGTATCTGAATGTTCTTTTGTTCCACAATTAAAAAGTATTCACGCCACGATGTTGTTGATGAAGTTATTAAAACAAACCTGAATAATGTGCAGAATAAATGATTGAGTGACAACAACAGGAACTGGAAACACAATTTTCATCAGGTTGTCACATGAAAATGTTTAGAAAATGAAAATAAATGGTTGAGGATTGTTTTAGCATCTTTGATTCATCTCAGGATTAAAGTTTCAGCTTTGGTTAAATGAAAACTTATTTTTGGGAGTTGAATGTCTCCGCTCATCTGCCTCCTCGAGCTCCACACCCTCACCAGAAAACTGCTTTGTCTGTCTACTCATGTCTCTCTCTGTCTAATCCTTTCCTGCTGAGGAAACATATTCCTCTCACTTTTCGTGCAAAGAGCACATTATTTGTTTTTTAAAGGCATCCTCCCCGGCTAAACTCTGATGGGTGGATACAGAGGACATAAATACAGCTAAGAAAAACAGACAGTAACACAGAGATGGTTGAGGTACAGTGCGCCGGCCTCAGGCTGAATATTTGTGGGAGGTGGAGGTGGAGGTAGCGTGCAGGACACCACACAGGTTATGACAGTGTGCAGCAGAGAAACCTCAGCTATGAAAATGACTTACTGTACCTGAAGGTATCCTCACACAGGTGCACGCTGGGCTCAGTGAACTCAGGTTCAACTCAGTCAGGTGGGTTACAAAACATTTCAGAAGCTCTGATTATGAAAAGATGTTACTGACTGGACTTGTGATATTCAGGTTTACTTTGTTGCACAAAATGATCTGCAGGAAAATTACTGGTCGGGATCAAGTGACTCAACCTCATTGTTAGGCAGAACATTGATACTGGACAACTCTGCAAAACTCCAGATTATGTTAAATGTCAATATATGGTCAAAAGAGCGCTCCACTGCTGCAGCACTGCAGTCCTTTAACATGTCGGACTCACGATGGACAGCTTAAAAAAAGGATCATAATCGATGCAGCAGCACCACAACTTTTTATTCCACACATTCTTCCTTGTCAAAGTCCGGCGCCTACATTACCCACGGTGCAACTCGACCACAGTTGGGTGGAAGATTGGGGTGTGTTATGCTATTAGTGGCTAATGTAGCCTGCAGCCTGCAGCAGAGATGAGGAGCCACAGAGGTCTGGTAAGCTCACTTCTTTCTAACTTCACACAGATTTGTTTCATTTTTCAGACTTGTAGTCTTCTGACCCAACCGACGCTGCCTCAAATGACGTCACTTGATTTACATGAAGGTCTGATGTGCTACACGTCCACCCCCCACCCCGACCTCCACACCCCTTGCTACATACTATAAAGTCCGCACTACTTCCTGTACTGGAACTGAACATTAGCTTTGGATGTAAATGGTTCATGTCTGACATCAGAAACACCAACAGCCTCAGCTGTACTTTGTGTTTTGTGCTGAATAGCAAATGTAAAGGTGTAATCATTATATATAGTTATTTCCGGTACACAAATATTTGCTCCGTCTCTCATTCACTTCTATTGAAGCCCGAATGATGGACAAATTCAAGCATGCGTTTCCTGTTTCGGTGCGACCCCCTGATGGCTGTGGCGGGCTCGCAGGTCAGAGTTCAGCTTTGGTCGGCCAATAGAAACACTGCTGCACTGTGTTTGTTATTATTTTTTTCGTACATCATCACACTACCAGACTGCAGACTGGAGCGTCGCTCTCATACTCTGTTTATAATTTGCGATCGCTGTGATCAATATTTATTTATCACCCGCATCAGAAAGGTGACATCACATCCTTTTTCGGAGCCGAGTGCGGGGAAGTTTTGTTGAACGGAAACGTAACTATGCCTTTAACACGCTAACATGTTAAACTGAATGTTGAACATGTTGCAAACGTGACACCTGCTAAACATCAGCACGTTAGCATCGTCTTTATAGGAGCTTATTATTCGTTTTCAGCACTCGTGTGGACCCCAGCAAGACTAATGACCACTTTGATCCAAATATAGAGTGAAGAATAAAGAATCTGAGTATCTGACATGAGTGCTTTGTGAAGTTTGAGTGCGTGTGTGTGCGCCTGTGTGGGTGTGTGTGAGGCTAAACACAGTAATTAGAGAAACACTTTGGTTTGGCAGCCACAGATGGAGGGAACACCTCTGTCTGTATGTACAGGTATTAGTAGAGCTGTGGGTTGCGTGAGTTGGGTGGTGTGTGTGTGTGTGTCAGTCATGTGACTAAAGAAACCTCAGGCAAGACAAGAATCTGCAGACGTATTCAGATTGAAGCATCTCAAATCTTCACATAACCTTCCCACAACCTCAGTGTCCTGAAGGTGGAGAGACAGAGAGCACAGCGACACTCTGAAACTCAGCCAGAGCTAAACGAAAGTGTTAACAGCTCTTTGAGGCAGAGAGAGCAACCACACATATTCAGCGGCAGTGAGCTGAACTCAACATGTGCAAAGAAAATATGCGTTCCTGTGAGGTTCATCAGGTTCATCCATCAGTGCAGTTAAATGGAGTTGTACAGCTCAAATTTTACATTAAAGTTAAAACATTGAAAACACCTTTTCATCTCACTTTATGCTGCCTAACCCCCGTTTCACACATACAGACTCAAATACTGGAGAGAAGACAGGATCCCGTTCTTTATAAATTCATTTAAAAATAACATCCTGGTGCCTCACCTCGCAAAGTGGGTCAGCAGCATAAAGAGTCTCGATGATAGGACTTTAATGAGCTACTGCGACTTGAATAAGAAAAGCATGGAAACAAATCGCTCAGGAAATGAACTATTTCATTGTGCGCCTCTGTTGCGTTTTCTAAATATGCTGGGGGAGAGAGGGTTCTGGCAGAATTAGTGGGTGTAGTTACCCTTTTTCGCCATCGTGCAGCTCGTCGGGACTCGCGGGCAGGCCGAGGGCTTCGCATACCGGCTGGAGCCCAACGAGCACCGGCGCCGCCTGACCTGAGAGGCCACGCCGTGCTCCGTCTACAAGGGCATCGCCAAAACCATCATGAACAGCGACTGCCTCATGTTCGTTTTCTCCCTGCTGTGGTCGAAAAGAAGATACCGGATACACCAGGACAGCACTGGGGGGCTCAGGAGGGCCCTCGGGCCACTAGGATCCTGATTGAGGACACTGCCTAGGATTGCCCTGGAACTATTTTTACTTACTTTATTATTCAAGCTGCTACCGTGGTAACATTATTGTTTATTGCGTATTTCTGTTTCTCTGTACTTATTCTATTTTACACTTATTTTTGTTGCATAGTTGGAGGAGCTAACGGTCACACATTTCACTATAATTATACCCTGTATACATATATATATATATATATATATATATATGTGTGTGTGTGTGTGTGTGACAAATAAAACTTGAACGAGGGATGTTTCCGCTACATCACCACACAGCAATGTTTGGGTTTCTTTCCTCTTTTCTTTATTTTCACTAATTTGTCAGGATGAAAGTGATGCAATCCGAACCAGACAATGACATAATGACATAATGAAATAATGAAATAATCGCATGAATAAATAATTTTTGATAAGGTTTATTTATATAGCACTTGTTAGAACCAGAGATTAGTGCTAAATGAGAAAAAATAAAATACATGTACTGCACAAAGATACATGTGCATATAAAGTGAGAATAGTAATCAGAATAGTTTGAAACAGAAAATTGATGATGGTTTGTTTATTTTTGAAAAGAGCAGAACTTTACGAGCAGTCCCTGAAGGCAGCATTCCCTAGCAACAGCACAGTCTGAGCTAGCTAGCCTCTCTGCGCTGATTTTTCTGTGAACTTTCTTTAAAAAAAGTGGAGATAAACAACAGAAGGCCAGAAATATACAGAAAAAATACAAATACATAACTATGGCGGATAAAATCAGTTCTGAAGAGAGAGAGACGTCGTTATATTTGATACAAATTCAACATCTGGACAAGCAGTTGGAGAGGTAAAGCTAACTGTGCTAACGTAACGCTACACCGCAGACCTGCTTCTCTTGTTTGGGGGAAATAAATCCTTCATAGTTTATTTAAACACAGAATTATGTATAATTGTTTATATATGTGTTAGTTTTTGTCTGTTAAAGAAAATAGAAAATATAACCAATCTTAAAATCCTGCTTTATTTGCGTTATTCCCTGAAACGTTAGCCAGAGTGATGTTAAATAAGTTAGCATTAGTTAGCATTTGTTTGTGCCTCTTAAGTTGTGACTTTGACGATTTGATCATTTTTATTATGGAATAATATACCGAATATTTTCTTGATTCATTGTTTTGTTTAAAAAATTTCAGTTAATAGTTAATATTAAAACTTCTCTCAGCACAGTGCCATGTATTTAAGTTGAGTATTTTATTAAACCATCAGCGCAAAATCCAAAGATATTCAGTCAACCATCACACAGGACAAAGAAAAGCAGCAGATCTTCACATCTGAGAAGCTGAAACCAGCGAATGATGAGAAATGACCGAAACAATTAATAGATTATCAAAGTTAGTGCCAATTAATTTTCTGTTGATTGAATAATGAATTCTTCGGTTCATTGTTTCAGCTCTCTAACATTATTTAAGTTAGTCAAACATGGTCTCGTACATTCGTCTACTTTTATGTCTTTTGAAGAAACACTGTTTTGTTAAACGTACAGTTTTTAACTGGTTATGAAACAGTCTTAATAGCGATGCCTCTATATGAGCTACATAAGCAAACGAGACCAACAGCGAGAAGATTGGCTATTTCTATTAGTTTCTAATAGTTATTCTTAATGCCTGCCACCGGCTCGGGTTTTTCCGTGCTATTAGATGAAACGGCGCTGGGGTTTGCTCCGGCTAAAATCGAGGTGCTTCAGCCGCTAACTGAAGGTCCGTCTCCGGAGCTGCCGCCCGCTCTCCTCCTGGTGGAGTAGTCTCCTTGCAGCGGGGAGTGAAGCGGAGGGAACATGTAGCCTAACATTGGGTGAAACACTACCGCCTTTGTCCACAGGGACCACCAAAATCAACACAAAATGAAAAGTTGCATAGAGCTGCTTTAATGTTCATTTAATTGAGTGCCACTTTGCAGATCATTGAACGTTGTGTGTCACTTCATTTGATAAAAAAAGATGTAAACTGTATGACATGTGGTGGATCAGCCTTAGAAAATTATCACCATCTCTCAGCTCACCGTTGACGTACGGTAGCTGAGGGCAAGCTTCAGTCACAGTTTCAGCATGAACAAAACAATAATCACAGTAGATTCTTGCATTTAACCCTTCAGCCCACGTGTCCGTCTTCATCCTGCAGATGTCAGCTTAAATGTGACGAGCTGGAGAAACAGAACAAGGACCTGGTCTCTCAGTGCAGCGCGCTGGAGAAGGACAAGAGAGACATCACTGAGTACCTGAAACACTCCGTGGCTGCAAAAGAGAAGAAGGTGGAGGAGCTGGCTGAGCAGCTGGAGAGTCAGCAGCAGGCTGCCGAGCAGGACGCAGAGGCCCTGAAGCTGCAGCACAGCCAGCAGATCCAGGAGCTACAGAACCGGGTCGATGAACTGAACTCAGAGAGCGTGATGAACGGTGAGACAGTGTGACATCGGACTTTACACAGTATTTAGTTGTTTCATCTTCCAGCCTTTTAGAACAGATTCAATTTTTTCAATTATTGCAGCGATGGCACTTTGGGAAATGGAAACAACTTAAGCTGCAACTAATTATTATTACTTTCATTATTGATGCATCCCTTGATTATTTTTTTCAATTAAGTGTTTGGCATTTTAGACTCATAATCTATGATCACAGCCTTGTGGATCAAAGTTTTAATCGGGTCAGGACTGAAGGACACGTCTGTGAATTTTTGAACATTTGACTGTTTTTGATTTTGAAATAAAAATATTTTTAGAATGCATTTTGACGACAGACAACTCGGGGACACAAGATATCAAGATTTCATATTATTGGTCCTATAACATAAAGTAAACTATCGATAAATTGATTGTGAGACTTTGGTGTAATCACTATTAAAAAAACAAAAAAAGCCTGACGCTGGAAAGAGGTTTCAAACACTTTGTGTGAAGCGTACTGTGGGTAGCATCCTCTCCTCCTCTTGTTTACTCTCCTCTCCTCCCCTCAGCGGCAAAGTTTGAGGAGCAGCAGGAGCAGCTGAGGCAACTGAAGCAGCAGCTTTCCGACATTGAGTCTCTGGAGAAGCAGCTGATCAGTCAGAAGGAAGAGCGTGAAGCTGCCATCGACAGCCTGAAGAAGAGGGCAATGTTCGAGAGGACAAAGTAAAGTCTAGGAGTTAAACTGACAGTTAGCGTTGCATCTACAGGGGAACTATTCAGGCTGATCTCCCTTTTTGATGTTGGTTTGACTGCTGCTTTAAAATGTCTACCCTTGCCTCCAACAACAGGATGAGTGAGGAGATAGAAAACACAGTGAGCGACTGCGTTAAGACGAAGACCTCACACATCCTTCAGGAGGAGAGGGCTCAGCACAGCGAGCTGTCGGAGAAGGTCCAGGTCCTGCTGAACAAGAACATGGATCTGTGGGAGGAGAAAGACGCTCTGGAAAACGAAGAGAGCGATCTTCGCTCTGAGATAACCAAGTTGAAGAAAGACATCAGCAAGACCACGAAGGAGAGCCTCACCCATGAGAAGGTAGGAGAACAAGTATNTCCAAAAATTAGTGACTGGCCTCGTTAGAACCTACATTTATGTACAGCTTCAAGAAGTTTAGTTTGTCAGTGTTTTCCATATGCAGTGAGGGAAGTTTCCTACAGGGTTTTGTATTTCTAGAACTGTTCAGAAGTGTTCTTGGGTTAAAGGACGGCTTCACATTTGGTCAAGTTTGCCTTAAAAACTAAATTAGCTGACAGATTTTTTTAGCTTTTTTTATCGCAAAGCAACTTTTCCACCACAGTTCAGTGGGTGGAATTATTTATTATTATTAACTGGCCTCCTCGGTGCAGGGCGAGGCTATAAAACCACTTCAACTTTAAAGGTATATGGTTTTGATATAAGATTTCTTTGTAAAATGTAATTTTGACATTTAACGGTAGATAAGTGAATAATACAAAGAGATATTTTATTTCGTTTGCACACCTGTGAGCCACACCTGCACCTGAGAGCACCTGAAATAGAGGTAAAATAAGCTTACACAATTTAAAAACAAAAATAACTGTTCATTTATCATTTTTCCACATGAGCATAATATTATTTATGGCTAGAACATGTTGGAAAATCTAAAGCAGTTTGCTAACAAACACTCAAGGTTAGCAATAAAACCTCCTTTACCTTGACCTCCTTTTTCGAGTTAAAAAACTCACCAAAATCATTCAACATCTTCTCTTCTTCAGGAGGTGGAGCAGCTGAAGAAGAAGTCCCAGCAGATGGAGAAGCAGCTAAAGGACCGTAGCATCACACACCAGCACCTGCTGGCCAAGAAAGAAGCTCTCAGGTGAGAGTTTCATCTCTTTCTACTGTTCACACTTATGATTCAGATTTGTTGTTTGCTAAGGTGCATTTCAAGAACAATGTAATTCTCAAGATTCAATTTATCAAACCCCTTTTCTGACGAACTCCACTGCCTCTATTCATAGAAGTAAACAGACAGTTGAAAGGATGAAACAATTCACAATGTCAGCAGTGAAACTGGTTAAATCCTTTTCAGGAGACATCTGGACTTGAACCGAAGACCTCTTGATCTGCAGTCAAATGCTCTACCACTGAGCTATACCTCCCTCATCTGAGGAATCACAGTGTTATTGTCTGTGTTGTGTTTGCAGTCAGCTTCTGGCCTCGGTGTCCGAGGAGTGCCGTCAAAATACAGGTGAGGCAGTTCAGCTGGGGGCCGAGCTGCAGGAGGAGAGGAGCAGGAGGAGGCAGCTGGAGGGCGGCGTGCAGGAAGCAGTCATCATTCTCAGACACATCCTGACGGTAAAATCACAGCCCTGACCAGGAACATCATAATATCTGTGGGAGCTGTATTCCAAGTAAAAGTTTTACATTAAAAAATCAACTTCCAGAAGAACTAAATGTTCCCTTTCACAGAGATATATTACTTTGTCAGTAATATCACTGTATTATTATTAGTAATGCGTTAACATGTAAGCAGTATTTTAACTTTAATGCTAATTTTCTGTGTCAAATGTTTTGTCTAAATCTAGTACAGTACTTGAGTAAATGTGAGTCCCTTTCCACCACTGGAGACATCTGTGCTTTAGCAATAACTGAACAGCTGCTTAACTTTTCTGCATAAAACCAAACTAGACCAGGTAAACATACTCTTAAAGTTCAAAAATATGCATCAGTATTCACTAACTCACTACATAGCAGACCCTAACCATAAGTCTGAAGAAGGTATCAGAAGTATCAGGTTTTAACTAATGAACAGATTTTTTGCCAATAAGTCAGAGAGACGCAGGGACGTTGGAACTATTTTCTGGGAGGGGGTGCTGTAAATATCGCACTTCATCCCTTTCACCGTTGTCACTTCTTTCGTGGTGCCCCATCCTGGACAGCGCTGTCCAACACAGCAGTGCTGATTAGACTGAGCTATTAGAGGTTCTGTGTGTAACATTCATAAAATGCTTGTTAACAATGACACCTGTGGTTGTTAAGTCAACTGCAGCCAGCATCGGCCGAAAGAGTGACGTGACACACACGAGACTGAACGTGATTGACAGGCGTCATGTTGACAGCCAGCTTTATCAGTCGCTGTTTGTCCAGCTTTCACTGAGAGGCTCAGCAGTGTCAGCAGAGCTACATTAGCTGGATGAAAACGCTAACAGTGAGTGAACCAGACTGAATATTATAAATCAGATGTGTTGATGTGTCAAGCTGTGAGTCCGTGTTGTGGTGTGTGCCGGTCGTTTGTTGGCGTTAGTTTAGCGGACTCCACTTACTACAGCGGTATGATCCCAAAATAAACAGATTTTGCTGTGATTTAATTGCAATAAAC
>NTHP01000328.1:710147-726751 GCA_003416845.1 Oplegnathus fasciatus
GATCAAAAGGATGCTGAAATAACTACATCATGATGCTGATTTGTAAAAAGTCTGCTTGTCAGGTCTGTCTGCAAGACGACAAAAAAACAACTTTTAAAATGCTTGTTACAATCTGTTCACACATTGGCAACAAAAAAAACAATTAAAACGATTAAAAAAAGGATTAATGCATGTAAATTGTTACATACAGCCCCTTTCATGAGCCCGACCCAAGGCTTTAATTTCAAATCATTTGAGAAGTATACAGCTATTAAGAAAACTAGAAAGTAAGATTTTGATGTTCACAAAGCATCTTTATTATTATGACAATAAAAAATGGTTCATATCAAAGAGGCACAGCATTTGTCACGCATGCTCACGTCAATCATGAAACCTTAACCTTAATCAGGAACCTTGCAGGAGCGAGTGAAGCTCTCCCCGGTGAATTTTCGGACGGGGAATCATAAGCCTCTGGTGGTCTGAAGGACGCTCCACCTGCCTTTTGAGCAGCCTGAGGAGGCAGAGAAGGAGGAGTAGTAGTACCACAGAGTGGGGCAGGCTGCTGCCCCTGTTGGTGTCGGCCTACTGGCACAGATCTGAGAGGTGCAGGTGTCAACATGTCAGCTGTTGTTTCTGTCTCTCTCTCTCTCTCTCTCTCTCTCTCAGGCGCTTTGCTGGCTCAGAGGGAGGTTTTGAAAAGAAACTGAATAACCTCTTTTGTGACATTGCTTTGAACCGCTAGTCTAATTTGACCCCACTTGCTAGCTAACCAGGTCAACGTGCGCACGCATCAAAAGTTCAATTATGCAGAAATTGCTCTGTTTGTATACGTCTACATGACTACGTCAGACTGCATATATGTGCACATGAGGAGACAGGCTTATCATTTCTGACAATCACTAGGCTATGAAAGCATATATTCTTTACGTTGTAAGGAAATATGAAAGACAGAAAAGAAAGTCAGACAAATTTAATCACCAATTCTTTATTTTAAAAAAACAACGCGTGTTGCAGTAAGGGGAAGCTGCAGAGACGTCTACGTTCACTTCACTGTCAAGATGTCAGCACTGACAGACGTTCAGGCTTATTAATTCTGTCCTGAAGGATATGATGTGGTTCATTGATCCAGTGAACATTCTATGATACAGTTTATGTGTTTAGGAATAAACTCATGTTTATTAAAGCTCCCCAAAAATATAAAAGCAACACAAGGATGTGTGACATATAAAGGAAATGTAATGACAGTACAAAATATAAAACACAGTACAAACCTAAATAACCTGAAGTGTGTTTTGCCTTCACCTGTGCTGTTTATCATCTACCACATTTTAATTCAATTGTTTGTGAATTGATATATCTGTACATTGACTGACCTTATTGATCACAACATTTGAAGTATCACTAAATACAGAATTAGTAGGTTTATACCCTTAAATATGTAAGTAAATACTGCAGTGAAACTGCTATTTGTCCTTACTGCTTGTTACATCTCATGAGAAAACTTGTGGTTCTGTGGCCTCGCCCACTAAGTTGTATCTCAACCAATCAGATCATTTCTGATTACTCTCTGTCCTCTGCAGGACTCAGCGAAGGCGTCCGAGACTCAGTGGAAGATGAAGAGGCTGCTGGGCATCCTGGAGAGCACCGCCCCCCAGGGAACAGGCTCCGCCCTCAGGGACTCCACTGAGAAGGGCAGTCAAGGACAGAAACCACAGACCACTGACCCCAAACCAGCCAGGTACTGCAATCACTCTCCACTGGATTATGTCTGTTAGTTTTATGACTGGTGGCGACAGCGGTGTGAACACTGCTGGCAGCTCATTTGCTGTTTAATAATCCAGAACACACTGCAGCTCACAGAGTCCTGCTGAGGTCCACTCACTCCAGAACCAGATCAGCTGTTAACTGGTCTCATATAGATATTCAAACAACATGCACTCCTCTCTAAATAAGGCTGTAAAGTTTCAAACACAAGGTGAAATAAGTTCTTATCCTGTGTCTCTGCTTTAATGTTCTGCTACCTCTTCAAATATATTCAGAAAGAAGCAGTTTTGAGTAGTTACATATCAACATCTTTATCTTTTCTGTTCCTGTAATTAAAGAAGAGAAAACTAAGAACTGAGAAGTGATATTTTATGTATCACAAGTTAAATGTAATATCTCTGTGTGCAGCCGTCAGATGTGGTGGAGTAAAACTAAACTTTGTACGATGGAAATGTTGTGGAGGCAAAATAGAAAGACTCTCAAAAAGGAAACTATAAAGCATAAAAACCTCAAAACTGCTGGAGCTGGAGTAGGTGGACTTGGTTACTTGTCACCGTCCCTGAGCAAAGACAGTCCTGCTCCTGGTCCCATCATCCCATCTCTCCTCCACAGAGCAGAGACCCTGAACCTAGCCACAGATCCGTTGTTCCTGATGGCTCGCTACAGGCCCGGCGACCTGGGCCTCGTACCTCGACCCACATGGAAACACAAAGCAGCCATCTCCAGGATGGATGCTCGGTCCACCAGCACCCAGCTGCCTCTCAACAGGTGTGTTATGGCTTTGTTTGCTGTTTCGACTTCACACAGGAAAAAGGCGACAAGAACGCTGGACGACAGATTTTACTGGTCCCGATCCTTCAGGAGAGAAGAGGCTGATTCATGTCTGTGTTTGAAGCTGAGAGGAGCGATTTACCAAATTCAATTCCCGTAATCAGAATATAAATTATTGCTCCAAGGTGGTAAAAGATAAAGTCACTTACTTTCCTAATAGTGGCTACAATCAATATTTCTATATTAACAATGGATCACATGACTACTTACCTGTATAAGGTGTCGCTCATAGAGATGAAACCACAGAGAATCATCACTAGGTTGCAGTTTCCTTCAGCTCTGAAGAACTTTATATCATTTATCAGCTCAGTGTTTCGTTTTTTCCAGCATGCATCTTTACTTTGTCTCTTGATCACTCTCACTGCTCTCATGGCGACGTTTTCCTCCGCAGCAGGCAGCTGTTTTCAACAGTAAACCCACAGTACACTACCGGTTCAGCAGCATACGGCAGACAGAGACAGTTAGAGACTAGCTGGTGAACATAGTGGAGCATTTAGCAGCTAAAGAGATGTTTCCCTCAGGAGTCCCTCAGGAGACCAAACCAGAGCTAAGAGAGAGTGAATATTGGAATTATATTAATCAGGTGGCCGGAGAGTGGCGAAGTGCTCACACTGATGCTAATGTTGCTGCGTAATGCTAGATGTGTAGATAAGCAACTGTTTCCTAACAAGTTCACCATAACAACTTTATATGGTGACGATATCTCAATATTGTGTTTACAGTGTGTTTTTGCTGCCGCCAATTGGCCAAAATGACAAATTAATAATAAATAAATACAAATATACCACGACCGTTGTTTCCTGTTTCCTGTTTTGTAAAGTAGTTGTTTTCTATGTTTAATCTGTTCTTTGTATGAATGCTGTTTCTCTGTCCGACCCTCCGGAAACTCTGCAGTCAGAAGACATCCAGCTCTGATGATCCGTCTCTGGCTCCTCAGCAGGCTGAACCAGATACAGGAGCCTCCACCTCTGCAAGCTGCTGAACCAGATCCAGTCAACAGTAAGAAAGAGGAATGTTCTTCATCCCACCCATTTCAAAATAAAGGTTTTACTGTCTTTCATACTGCTTCTGTTCTGATCTGTTTCTGTAGATTTGTACTTAATGACTGTTCTAAACATTTACAGATTGCAAAGCAATAAAAAAAAGCAGGAAAAATAACATTATTTACAGTTATATTAAATAATGTAATTTCTAGACACCAGCTAGTTGGTATAAAATCATCAGTTTGTCTAAGAAGCAGAACACTGGAGAAAAAAAGCAAACAATAATGCATTTTAAAGATCTTAATCTCACTAATGTGTGTTTGCTACTCATTACAAAGAGATTAATTCACCTTACAAAATGTTGGGCCAAGCTGAGGTCAAAGGTCAAACTGCTCAACCACAACGATCTGTTTACTTTGAACTGTCGCCACCATTTAAAAATCCACGAGCCTCACAGCGAGGAGAGGCGGAGCTCTGGGCAGACCGAGGATAACACGACTGAAAACACAGAGGAAACGCAACGGAAACAAAACATCAGCAGCCTTCAGACTCTGACATGATGGAGCTCTATCTCCACCTGCACTCCCAGCCCTGCCGCTCCGTCTTCATGTTTACCCAGAGAGCTGACAGACTCATCCAGTGGCGTGAGGAGTAGAGTTACAGTAACTTCTAGATAACAATCTTTACAAGGAAACAGTGGGAGGGATGTCACGGGTCGGAGGTAAAAGCATCCAGACAAAACATTCCTGCGAATCAAAGAAGATAAGAGGCAAAATGTAAAGAAAAAGAGATGGCTGGTTGCTCTGTATACTCAAACGTAGATCAAAAATGTGTCAGGTACTCTTGGAAAACGGGATGAACAGGAAGGCAATCCACGCACACCAAAAATATAGGAAAACGTAACAACGGGGAAGGAATGTTAAAAAGCCTATATTGTAGTGGCTAAATCATTAAAAAAGCCAACATGTTTCAACCACTGTAGGTCTTCGCCAGGGCTTTTAAAAAACAGACAACAGGGGTGTGACCTCAATCAATGAGTCAGATTTTATTTAAGGTGCAGAATCACCATGCAGCATGGTCCCAATACACTTTACAATTAAAATATATAGGACGAAGCATACAGGAAGCAAATAAAATAATAAAAAATAAAGCAGCCACATTAAAAACATTAATGTTAAAGGGATGTTAAAAAGGTGATCCGACTAAAGTCTAGGGTACGCTGTAATGAAGTGAATGAAAGTAGGTTTTCAGCCTTGACTTATTTAATGGAAGGCCATTCCAAAGATAAGGGGCATGGTAAGCAAATGCTCTGAAACCAACTGTTTTTTTGTTAACTAAGGGAATGACCAGGAGGCCAGCATTGAGAGAGCCAAGTGGGCGAGCTGGTGTATATGGTGTAAGCTCAGAGAGGTAAGGTGGTGCAAGACCACACAAGCCCTTATAAGTTAAAAGAAGAACCTTAAAATCAGCTCTAGTTTGCACTGGTAACCAGTGAAGAGAGGTCAGAATGGGTGTTATATCGTCAAATGTTGTCATTTTTGATTCTACCTGCAGAATTCTGAACAAGCTGAAGGCTTCTACTAACAAAACTAGAAAGACCAGAGAAAAGGACATTACAATAATCCAGTCTGGAGGATACAAATGCACGAATTACGGTTTCCGCATCACACAGTGATAACATAGGTCGGATTTTGGCAATATTACTAAGGTGAAAGAATGCTGTCTTGGTAATAGGTTTTTGATTTTGATGATTTTGATCAGGTTCTCATACAAATGCCCATATTTGGCTGGATCAACAACTAATAACTCAGCATTTAACAGCAAAAAGTTCATATCCATCTATTTTTTGTATTTCTGATAGACATTTCTTTAAATTTAGAAGTTGGGAGAGATCATTTGGCTTTACAGGTACATGTAGCTGTGTATCGTCAGCGTAACAGTGTAAATTAATACCATATTTGTGAATGATATCACCAAGGGGAAACATGCAGATAGAAAAAAGCAGAGGGCCAAGGACCGATCCCTGGGGTACACCAAACTTTACATCAGAAAATTCAGAGAAACCTCACAAATAGCACCAGCCAATGGGAGGTCACATCACCTGAATAATAACATGACACGTGAAGCAAATTGAAAATGATGAAAACCCAAAATAACATGAGATGAGATTACACAGAGAAAAAAAAATATATACATCATACAGGTATCCATATATAGGTATTAACATGGGATGGGAGGCTGTGGGAAAAACGCGGAAGCCTATACAGAAAATACTTTTTTTAAATTTTTTTTACAGAAAATGTGAAATCAATATCCTCATTGAGACCAGGATACTTTAACGCATCTAGTCGATGGATCCAAAAGGCTTCCCTTTGGTTAAGTTTCTGTATCCTGTCTCCCCCCGACCAAAGGTTTGATGTGTTCAATGCCCTCTATGCGCAAAAAGGAGTCATTTGAATTGTGACACTTACTAAAATGCCTAGCCATGGGGTGGTCACAATTCCTGATTCTAATGGCTTATTTATGCTCAACAAGGCGATCCTCAGGCGTCTTTTAGTACGGCCTATGTAGAAAAAACCTTCCTCACATGGACGAGACAGACGTATATGACAAAAGTAGTGTTACAGTTAATGAAATCCCTTTGTCTATAAGTTCTGTTTGTGTTAACATCAGCAAAATATTATATTATTATATAGTTTGCACAACTTTATCACTGTGAGGGCAATGCGTACATTTAAAGGTGCCAAATGTTTGGTCAACCAAGTATCTTTTTTATCTGCTGGAAGATGTGAATGCATGAGCCTGTCCCTAAGCATAGGGGTGCGTCTGAAAGAAATAATAGGGGGTTCAGGAAAAACTTTATTTGTCACTCTCAGTGATGGCCCAGTTACTTTTAACAATCCGTTTGATTTGATCATCTGTTCATAAGAAATACTTGAAATACTATTAAGTTTTATCAGGTTGATTTTTGATACAAAATCTGATTGTTGTAGGACTGTTCAAAGCTGTTAAATTGGTTTGCAAAATAATAAATACAAAAAATAAAACCAGTGGTTGAGATTGAAATTATGGCTGGGGCTCCAAAAAGCCAAAAAGAGTGAATTTACACTGATTGAACCTACAGCAGGATAATTCAAGGTCAAAATTTAATTTGAAACTCATATTTAATATTTTCACTGGTTCAAATTAGATAAAACTTTGAGGGATTGTGGGACGTATTGTGTTCAAAAGCGATCCTGATTGGTTTATTCGAGGCATTATAATTTAAAGATGAAATCTCTGATATTGCTTAATCAATATTTACATCGTAAATTCATAATATGTTGTGTTCAGTTGAAGAAGTTGGTAGATGATATTTCCACTATAGACCAAAAACTGGCGGTTCTGTGAGGCTGTACTTATTTCATTAAACGTTATTACAGTTCATCCTGAGGGGAGCACGAATGTGTGAACACATTTGATGTCAATCCATCCAATAGTTGTTGAGATATTTCAGTCTGGACCAAACTGGTGAACAGACCCACAGACCCACAGACCACCAGCGATGGATAAAAAGCAGACCTGCGTGTTTACCTACTTATGTATTTATTAAGAACAATGATGGGAAGTTCACACATTATCCAGCCAGCTCCACTCCCCAGTCTGCAGGTCACCAGTCAGTCACAAGGGCTGTTTATCAACTGACTGTGAAACACACTGAAAATTCCCAGGTGAGTCTGAGTAGATAGACCGGTCAGTGTGACTGGACTAAACTGGAAAACACCGGTGTGTGCGTGTGTGTTGGAGGGTGTGCTGATGTAACATGAAGCAGTGACAATAGTGTGTAACAATAGTGCATGATTTTGGTGAAACAGGAAGTTGGAGCCTGGAATGTCCAGCTGACACACACACATGCACACACACACACACACACACACACACTCACACAGTACACACAGTACACACAGTCATGAGGCTGTGTTACATTTGTTGATTTTACAACTTTTTCCGCAGAAAATCTACAAAATCAGCTGCAGTCATAATTACATGTGGCTTCAATAAGCTGTGGATATACTCCTCACTTTTGTTGTACAATCTACGTTCCTGTCATCAAATTGTATACACTGTGATTTAGTTGTTGATTTATTCTGTACCACAACATCTATTTCCTGTCTGTCCGTCCTGGGAGAGGGAGCCCTCCTCTGTTGCCCCTCATGAGCTTTCTAACATTTTTTTCCCGTTAAAGGGTTTTTTGGGGTTTTTCCTCGTCTGATTCGAGGTTCTGAGGACAGAGGGTGTCGCATGCTGTACAGATTATAAAGCCCCTTGAGGCAAATTGTGATTTGTCATACTGGGCTGTATAAATAAAATTAACTCGACTTGTGGATCATCAGTGTTTTTCCTGCAGGAAGTTGTTCTGCCTTCACATCTGAAAAAACAGACCACGGTCTCATCACTCGCAGTCTGTTACTGTAGCTGAATTTAAACATTTGCATGGGTCAGAATTTCACCTTTTGCAGTATAAAAGCTCCTCAGTGGGGCTGAATGACAGGTAGAAGACAGTGATCGTCCAAGTCTAGTTTTGAACACCTGTCATGTATCTTTGTAGCTCCACTTATTACTTTAATATTAATGTTAATTTAAATGACTCATGTCTAATGTGAAAGGAGCCACTTATAGTGGTGAACCCACAGAAGTATCATGTCTGCAGCTTTTTTTGCCGCTTTTAGCTCCTGGTTTTGGTTTTGAGGCACATTTCCTGTGTGGTTCAGTCTCACTGTACTCCAGCTGCTCAGCAGCAGACAGACACAGTTCAACACCACTCCATGGGGTGATCACGTTGCTCTGTGCAGTTTGCTAACACGTTAGCCAGGACGACTTTATAAAGTGATAAGATATCACAACTGTGTGTCTGTCAGTCTGATGTGGGGTTTGTCTGCCCTCTAGTGGCCAAACAAATACATTATTGTGGCTTTAAGAGAGCAGTAACACAAATGTTCTACAAACAAACAACAGTATCACCACATCTGCAGCTTTTTGCCTTTAAAACTTGTTTTCTCAATCAGCTTCTTACGGTGAGTCATGGGGTCCTACATGAACACGCAATTTGTGCACAAATTTAAAATATTTTTGTTATTTTAAAGAAAAGATTTTTGTATTTCTTGTTTTGTCTGAGCTCTCCTCTCTGGTCTGAAGTGTGTGTGGCTCATTTAGGAACAGGTGACATCACACGCGAACGACATTTGAATCAAAATCTGATGACAGCTGGCAGGTTGTTTAGTTACTGTCAGTCAAATCTGATCAAACCACACCCACACAGTCCTGATGAGGCAGATTATTTTGACTGTGAAACTCTTAATAAATAATACCTAAAGGTGTTTTTCTATGATTGTTGCTTATTTGGGTATGAATATATAATGTAGTGAAATACGCACAAAGACTTGAGTCTACGTCTCGATTGGTTTTATGGAGACTAATTTCAGTTTATGTTTGATGAAGTGAAGTTTGGATGTTCTTAATGCCAAAGAATTAGTTAATGAGTCAGCATGTATTAGAAAATAATTACAGAGAATCCAAACTTGACAAAGACAGAAGTATGAAGTGGTAACGAGAGCAGTTTTCTCCTCAGTGGATCTGTGATCAGAATCCGACTAACCGACCGTCCCTGTTTAGTTTCAGACTCACAGTCTACGTGCCCACGCAGAGAAAGGAATCCTGGGAAACTGGCATCATGAGACAATGTTCTCTCCTGCTTCAACAACAAGACCTCTATCACACAAACAAAATGTGTGTGTGTGTGTGTGTGTGTGGGTGTGCTGGACAGATACATGAAATTGTTCTGAATGAGGTCAACGAACTAAAGAAACCTCCTCTGTCCTCTCTTTGCCTCACTGACAGAAAAAAACCCATCTCTACTCAGGTTGTTCCAGCAAGTAAAGTGTTCATCTTCAGCAGGAAACAGTCATCTCTGTATTTCATGTTTTTATATTCAGCAGCAACAACTTAATGCATTCTACAAACAAAGACTCAGTATAGCTGAATAGAACCTGAGCACAGAAACAGAATCCAGAGAGGAGAAAGTCTGATAGACGAGACTCAAACCAGAACATCCCACGCACTCGTACCAAGACATTTTGGTTCCTCAGACCTTCATAAGATAAAACTGAGTTTTAAAAAGAATTGAGCTGTTGATCACTGATAAAGTGAGTACAAGTGCCTAAATAGAAAGAACTAGAAGTCAGACTTCACTGCTCCACCTGACAACACCAACAACAAACATTTCTGTATTTATGCAAGACAAAAGGAGGGAAATGTACACGGTTGTACTGGAAGAACAAACAGTCATATTTATTTACAGAAACAGAAAACATGAACTAAATGTATGAGATGCTGATGTTGGTGAGAGGATGTGTAGTGTGGTATGCTGTCAAATAAACACAAGTGCAACCAAACCAAACAGAGAATACATGTGACGAGTGAGAGGAAGAACAGGGACGGCTGATCCTAAATGCATTTTGGACGGACTGGCCAGCTGCACTGATACAATCTCACCACCTACCAGGACCTGAAGCCCAGAGAAGACACAAGCCTACAACAAAATACTGATTGCCTCTATCAGCAGGACAACATCATTCGTCTGCGTCTTCCAGGACTTGAAAAATTAAAGTTCTGTTGGTAGGAAATAGGAAGTGAACAGCGGTCTCCCCTCCCTCTGTGGACTTTGGGCTCTTCTCATTTCTCTATTTTGTGCCTCCTCGTCTCCTCTCTCCTCTGTCCTCCTGCCTGTGACCTGGAAATCGATCTCAGCGGCCATCTTGAAGGATGTCTCAATTCCTAAAATGCATCTCGAGGAGAGAGGAGGCATGTCGGAGGAGCTATGAGCGAGGATGTACAGGTGTATCCTTTGCGGAAGTCTTTTTGGCACCCGTGAATATACAAACCATGGCGGGAGCAGGACTCTACAAATGCTGATGATCTTCCCGGTCACACAATAAAACATGGCGTGTGTGTTAAATAATAATTAAAAAAAAAAAGTATGACATCCGTACATTCTTTCCACATTATGTCACGTTGTGAATTAAAAGTAAATTTATAAGTAGTCATGAACACTGTTCTGCTCACCTGACAGAGATCATAAAATACAGCAGTAGGCTGTAACAAAACAATGGACAGATGATGCAGATGTGTCACACGTTTAATTGACGTTGCTTTAATCACGGCTCCGAAGCACGGATGTCTTCGAGGAAAGGAATCGAGGATGTACAAACGAGGAAAGGAATCGAGGATGTACAAACGAGGAAAGGAATCGAGGATGTACAAACTGAGAAATGAGAAGAGGCTTTTGTTGCTCTGTAGCACCGTCACGTGACTTCCTCCATTGCTCCCGTCATAATTCCTACAGCTGCTAGAGGGCGCTGTCACTTGAACATAAACGGATGTCTGATGTTTTTTCGCACTTTGTCAAACAGCTGATGCTGTCGTTCTCAAGAGGACAGTCACAGGCTGCGGTCGAATAGTCCTTTTTGCTTAGGAAGGTTCCTACCTGAGTGAAATGACCCAGAATATCTAAGTGGCAGCCATAATAAGTGCTGTTGAATTCTCTAAATGCTAAGGAAAGGTGCTTCAATGCTTCCTTTCTTATCTCCTTTAGCAAAGGATACACTGGACCATCCTTTACGAAAGGAAAGGAGATCATTCGGTCCCACAATTCCTTTGCTGCTATAACATTTAAAGCGACGCACCATTCGGCCGTTCACGACAATAATATGACCGAAAAAGGATGCAGATCATCATGTAAGTAACCGTTGCATTTTCCATCTTACGCCATAACTTGCTGCTATGTTTATCTTTTGAATGTGAAAGCGTAATGCTCAGTTTGCATCAGTTATTTCTTCATTTTGAGCATTGTTGTATTGCCAGCCTTTAGGAAGATCATTAATTAATTTTACTTCAGTCACAGACTTGGTAATGAAGTACTATTTTTCAACGGGTTGTCCACGTTTACACAGCCTGCATGAAACAACACGGTAAGAACACACGGGGCGAAGTATCTAAGATGTGCTTTTTATTGTCCATATTCAGAACGTTTCACCACGGCAGACCCACGTCAGTAACATCCGCCGTCACATAATGACGTAGCCTAGTGTAAGTGCAGTCGGATTCTCTTAGCACTGTGGTTGTCTTTTCCTAAGTCCTTATGAATTCTCCTTCACATCTTTCCTTGACCTCATGACGTTTTCCATCCAGGTCAAGGAAAAGTGGTTAGGAAAGGACATAGGATGTAATTTTTTTGACTATTCGACTGCACCCATTCTTTGGCACTAAATCTTGTGTGATGCTGCGCTGACCGGTTCAAGGGTTTGAGAGTTTTACCCCTCTGACCACACCCATCTGTGATATTTGGTTTGTTCTGGCAGCTGTGAAGCAGTGTCTCACATGGCTGCTCTCCATGGAAACAGGCTTGTTTAATTTCTCAGCGTGTTGTTAAGGTGTGTCCAGTGCTATCATACACAAAGCCATTTATTAGCACACCCACGAACACACACACACCCACACTGTGTCATAAAGGATGTACAGAAGATATCACATCACGGCTCTGAGTGTTGAAACAATCAGCCCTGGTAAGACTTCTCACAAGATGACTGTTTCAACTGTCCAACAGTTTTCATTGGAACGACTTTCAACCAGAGACAAAAGAAACCAGGACTTAGTTTCTGGAAAGACATTCAAATGTTATTTCTTGTTATTTCAGCACAAACTGTTCACCTCTGACGTGCTGAGACAACAGCACAAGTTTCAAAGGTAAATATCTCAATAGCTGAAAGAAAAAAAATTGTGTTGGATAATAACAACATAAAAATAAAAAACAGTGTAACCTTGGAGTAATGTTTTGGTCTATTTGCAGAGCAATTAGCCACAGCTGGAGTCTCTATAGTGGTAGCATTAGTCAATGAAACACATGCTAAATGAAAAGCTATCCACAGCCTCAAACATGCAAACAAGCCGATGTGCAAGTTTTCCCAGATGTAGCTCCCTCTGCAGTTTACCATGATGGCCGTTTCCAGCAGCTTCTTTCTGTGTTTTCTTTCAGCCAGACTCAAAGACAAGCGTTTGAGATGACTCATCTAAAAATCATGTTTATTTGAAAAGCTGTAGGAGGTCCTGCAGCTCAACCTGATATTTGTTGTTTTGCACGAGTCCTCGTTTCCCCGAATCTCTGCAACGGAGGAGGAGACTGCAAAGTTAGCATGACCCATGGAGACACAGTTATGGGGAACACAGACAGCTGACACACACACACCTACATACAGTACACACCGACACACACAGTCACGAGGCTCTGATACATTCGTGGATTTTACAACAGGAGGAGACTGCAAAGTTAGCACGACCCATGGAGACACATTTATGGGAAATACGGAAGGCCGACATTTTCACAACCATAGAATTTCATTCACAGTCCCCGGAGGATGTGTCCCAGTGACTTTTGTGTTCCTGGCTTTTCCTCTTGCATCATCATGAGGTTCACGTTGGTGGTTTTGTCTCGACAACTATTGGATGGAAATTTCAGGGATTAAAATTAGCACAGACATTCATGTTCCCCTCAGAATGAACTGTAATAACTTTATTGATCCTCTGACTTTTCATCTAGCGCCATCATCAGGTCAACATGTTAATGTGTCCAATACTTTATGATCAAATACCTGCAGAACTAAAGACATTCCCATCAGCCTCAGCTGTACTTGTCGCTGGCGCTAATTAGATAGTAAGATAAAAGGCAGACTGGTAGAGAGGTGCCACTTCGCCTCCTGCCCTTGAGCAAGGCACCAAACCCCTAACTGCTCAGGGCGCCTGACTGTGTGGCTCCATCACTCCGGCATCTCTCCACAACTAATGCATGTTTATGAGTGATTCTTCTTCTTCTTCTTCTTCATGTAGCAGCATCATCAGGTGTTGAAGGGACTGCAAATGGTTCTGATCAGGGTTCAGGTCCATGTGGGTTTGTTGTGTTTCCCTTGTTGTGTTTGAGTATAACACACCGAAGTCCTTGAAAAACTCAGCAGTACCGCAGAGATAACCACACTCTGATATATCTCCTCTCTGTGATGCAGCTGATGGAAAGAGTCTGGTCTCGGTGGGAGTCGATGACGGACATTCAGTTGTAGTCTGGGACTGGAAGAGAGGAGAGAAACTCGCTACTGCCAGGTACTGTAACAAATACAACTATTACTACTCGAAACTACTGCAAGGTCAGTACACTATAAAAAACTACACTTAGACCTACTTTTATTACTGCTACTACTGTAACTGCTATTTTTTCTAATAGGTCTACTTTTACTACTACTACCACTAATACCACAGCTACTACTATTACCAGTATCTTTACGCCTGCTTACCACTGCTACTACAACTACTGTAGTACTAGTACTAGCTCATATTTTATCACTACTTGTTGTAGTTGTAAAAGTACAACTACTAGTAGCGCTGTTGCACCTGCTGATACTACCACAACTAGTGATACAACAACAACAGCTACCATTACTACCGTACTGAAATACTGCCACTACTAGTATTATTACTACTACTGGTACAAGTCATTTCTGGCTGCTTTCACTGCTTCTACTGCTACTGTACTACACTGCTACTCTTGTACTACTGCTGCTACTTTTAACTGTGGTATTTATATGGAACAGCTAACAACTACTGTCTTGTACTGTCTTTAGTTTGGGTACAGCAGAAGCCAGAGTACATATACTCTTTGAAGTGCTTATCCTGCATTCCTACTGCGAATAATAATGTCTCTTTTTCTGCAGGGGTCATAAGGAGAAGATATTTGTGGTGAAGTGTAATCCCATGCTGATGGACAAACTGGTCACTGTGGGAATCAAACACATCCAGTTCTGGCAACACGCAGGTAAAACTACAAGAAGTACCTAATTACGCTCTCGTTACTGCAGCGAAGTAGTTTTCGTGCTTCTACTTGAATGTGAAAGTTTGAGGAAAAGAGGAAAGGCCTTTAACCTCACAGGAAGTTCCTAAAGGAGGATGTAATTGGTGGAGTCAGTAACACTCTTTGGGTTTTCATCAGGAGTGCAGGTTCAGGGGTGTAATTCTTCTTTCCTCATATTTAATTTTCCACTTACTGTTTCCTGGTGCTGCCATTTGTGTCTAATTCCCAACGTGCTCACCAGAAAGTCATTCATACTCTGTTGTCCTCTGCTGACCTTTTGCTGCCGCAACAGCCGGCGTCCCAAAAGAGACAATTAAATCTTTAAATGAATCTAGTTTAGACTCCCGTGTGTAACATTTATGAAATTTTGTGACCTTTAGTTCAGACATGTTCAAACTGTGAGGCGCGCCTCCCCAGGGGGGAGCAGGGGAGTTGGATGGGGGGAGGAGGGAGGGACGTGAGGCAAAGACACTGTGTGAGGTGAAAGGGACAGGTGCATGCAGGTGCTCTAAAAACAACAGGAAGTTAGTTATTGTAGTTTGGCTGCTGATTTGGCCGCTCACCAACACGGTCAGCAGCTGCAGTGGATGTAACACACTGCTCATGGAGGACATTAAGGTACTTTAAAACCTGAAATCTGAACACGCAGACATGATACACATGTTTTCATCATCATCTCTGATGACCTTTGAGAATAAATGCCCAGAAATCCACTTAGAAATCAGAGAAAAAAGACCTTATAACTGCAGAACTTGCCTGTGAATCTTCCTGTTTTTAAGTTTTCTTCAGTATCAAAGTAATTCAGTGACAGTTGTCTGTATATCCTTGTGAACACTGCAAACAGGAGCTGCTAACAGCTGATTCAGATACTTTCAATGGGGCAAACTTTCCAGAATGTAAACAAATATACTGTAGGTAAAAGAAAACTGTGACTCAAGTTGTAGCTCACAGCTAACTCACTGACTCCAACATTGGCAACAGTATACTTCCTATTTACATCCCCAAGGCCCCCAAAGTTTGGGAACTCGGGCACAGTTGTTCTCAATTTTGTCTGAGGGGCCGACAGTGAGACTTTGCCTGCCTGATGAAACCCACGAAAGGTCAACTTTACCTTCCAGAATTGATATTTGAACAGTTTTGCTCTTAAGTAAAGGCAAAAACACAATCTGACTGCAGATAATTGTGGCCAATCTGACATTTAATACTGATATTTAATACTCAGTATTCTCAGTTTCATGTTAACAGCTGTGTCAGTGATCATGGTTATCAATAAAGTTCCATGTGATCGAGTACTTCTCTGTCTGTCCTCCAGGTGGCGGTCTGACTTTCAGGCGTGGTGTGTTCAGGAGCGTCAGCCGGCCGGAGACGATGATGTCGGTGTGTTACGGCCGCAGCGAGGCGCTGGTGTTCTCCGGCGCCGCCAACGGAGACGTTTACATCTGGAAGGAACCGCTGCTGCTGAAAACAGTCAAAGCCCACGATGGACCGGTGTTCGCCATGTTCTCCCTCGACAAGGTGAGGGGGACAGGTGTGTGTGTGTGTGTGAGTGTGACAGATGCTTCTCCACGTTTTTTAGCCTGATGGTGCATTCGTGAAGCGGTGAGAAGCTTGGACATCTCAGACTTGAGAGGAAAAAGAGAAACTTTTCTCACCCTTTAAACCCGATTAAAGCTTTGGCTCAAAGCTGTAACTCAGATCAATGAAATCAAAGCAAACGTACTGCTTGAATTTCTACTTATCTGATGAACATTGCAGAAAAAATGTCTATAATATAGAAATTATTTTAAAAAGAGCACCTTATAACTTAACATCTTCACAATTATCATGTTTAGATGTTTTCTTCAGTACAAAAATAAAATTATTCGTTGATAGATTGTTTCCGTGGTTACAATTCAAACAAGAACTGCTAATAGCTAATGCAGTGTGACATGTCATGGTGAAGATTTGCCAGAATTACAGAAATATACATGTAGGAGGAAAAATCAGAAACAGATTTATTGCAAAGGAATTTGCTTTGGTGTTGTACATTAATGTAAGCATCACTTTAATGTTGCATCTGGTGAAGGTAAAGCTAATTCTATCTGCTTTATACAGCGTAATCTATGATACTATACCAT
>NTHP01000328.1:729030-741224 GCA_003416845.1 Oplegnathus fasciatus
ACACACACACACACACCTCTTGTTTCTACACAAACTTCACTTCATTTGTTGATCCTACAGCTCCACCTGTTGGGTGTCTGAAGGATTACTGGACGACCTGCTCTACCTCCTGAGCCACAGCCACCCCAACTAACACACATTGTGGGAAAACTTAAATTGGTACAACATCTTAAGAGTAGATTCTTTCAAGTCTTTGCTCAATTAAAAAAATCTTCTATTGTCTGCCTTATATTGTGTCTTTTATTGTGTTGCATGTGTGTATTTTGTAAAGCTCTTTCTCCGGTCCATTTACTCGATTCAGTGTGCTGTAGCTTCACATCCTTTCTGATCATTTTCAGCATGTTTGCTTTTTATTTACCCAATATTGTCATTTTCTTCCATTACTATTGTCATTTAATCGTTTCCTCACCTAATCGAGGGTCTAAGGATAGAGGGTGTTGTATGCTGTGAAGCCCTTTGAGGCCAATTTGTGATTTTGGGCTCTATAAACAAAACGTACACAACATTGTGGATGTGATTTGTTTCTCCTGACTCTGCCAGAGCGAGCATTCGCTCCACATTTACAAACTCATATCTGTGCAAAGGTTTTTTAAACATACAGAAACGTGTTTTAAAGTCTATATACTGTCCGGATAGTGTGAGATACTGTAACAGTGTGGATCGTTTCTTTCTCTACATTTCCTCTTTCAGGAGGTTACATCAGTTCAACTCTAAAACTTTCTCCTGCTTAGTAAAAAAGACAAACTGTATAATTTAAAAAGGAATTTATTCAAGTTTAACACGAGGCAAACATGGTGACAGTGCAAGCTTTGCTAAAACAGCTGTATAAATATATAAAATTATTTATTTTACATTGCACAGTAAAACAGGTCAGAGCCTAAAACACAAAGAACACAGCAGAAGAAACAGATCAAAACCGGAAGATAAACATTGGATTAAAATGTATTTTCCCTCCCTGATGCAGTCTCAAACCGTTGCATAAATACATGTAACTTGAGGTAAATAATCTTTTAAAATATATATTTTGATGGAATATTTGGGGCGGCACAATGAAGGTAGTTTCTGATTTCAGGTGGAGTTTGATTTGCAAGTCAAAGTGTTTTTGGGGAAAGTTTTGTTTCTGGGAAGTTCTCTCATTTTCAGCTGCACACAGGAACAAATTCATGATTGTCTTGAATATAAAATGCGTCACTGATCTCAAACATGATTAAGTTTCCAACTGAACAGCATTCAGTCGGATCAGACACATGGTCCCTCTGTACTTGATACCATCTCACAACTCACCAAGTGCTTTTTAAACCACAAACTGACCCCAAGTTCATTCCAGGAACTTGACTGTTCGACCACAGACACATTTTTGCTTCTTTAAAAAAAAACAAAAAACAAAAGGTCAATTCACCAAAAGTACAAAAGTCAACCTGTGAGGTGTCTCCATGCAGACAGTTTGGGTTTTATTCGTTTTCAGATCTTTGTCTCAGAGATTTCTGCCTCCACACAGATACAATGGAGGATAATGGAATTCATTTTGTGGTGTTCACAGTATCGAAACACAACATTTAAAAAACAAAATCAACTGCAACATGTCCCTGTTACCGAGGATTATCAACAGAAGACACAGCCAAGACTAAGGACCACTCTCTATTGAAGAAATAGTCCCTGTGAAAACAAAACTATCCAGAGTAATGCGGTGCCATTTCTGGGAAGACGTTCTGCTGCTTTTAACACCGCAAACGAATTTCCTCTCACCTCTGCTGACTGTATCGGGGTGGAGGTGGAAATCTCAGAGAGCGAAATCTGAAAGGCTGGAGACTATCTGCATGGAGAGAAACCTCTAGAGGCCAAGTGGAAAAATAGATCATCCTTTTCACTCCCCAGCTGTATTAGAGTGGGATCAGTTGTTACTCCGTCTCTGTAGCAAAGCTGCCGTCATTAATAATGTTTCAGCAACTATAAAAATCCACTGACCTCTGCTGTGAGCTCGCTGCGTCAGACTGTAACTGTGGCTCAGGTCATTTGCATGGTTCCTGTTTACAGCATTTCAGCTGCAGCTCCAACACGAGGAAATAGACTCTGATGTAAACAAAAGGCAGTTAAATAAATACGCACAAAATCAAACATGTAACATTCAGTCATTCTTTTTAAAGTGCTGAAAGCTGCCAGAACAAGTTTAAAAAGGAAAATATAAAGCTTAAGCTTAAAGTTTATGTAATGTCACGTTTAAAGTGACGTGAGGAGACCAGAACTCCAGGCTGGTTCAGGTTTGAAATGAGTAACATTTAACATTGTAATAGTTTTATGTCCCAAAGTGAAAGTAGATTCATGTTTCAGTCCCTGGAATCAAAAGTTTGATGTTTGACTTGATCTGCAGCTGGCTGGGAGCCACCAGAAACTTTGCCCTGTTAAGGTAATAAACCAGCCGTCAGTCTGTTGTTTTATAGTCTTCTGAACAGCCTCACTTCTTATCTTTGCTGCTATCAAATGAGCTTCAGATCAGCCATCTTGTATTACCTGAGTGCCATTTTGTAACCTGAAATTTAACATTTAAGTGTTATTAAATTAAATTCACTGCTTCTCCTCTGCTGTTACACGACCGCCATTTTGTGGCTTCAACCAATAAAAGTGAGCAGGAAGTTCAAATGTCCTGTATTTTTTTTAAACTGCTAGCTAAACATTTAAAGCTTTTGGCACAAGTACTGTGAAGCAGATCAAAGTCCACTGCTTCTCAGTTTCCTACATACTTTTCCACATCAGCTGTTACATGACTGTCATTTTGTAACCCAATTTTGAGGAATGAACATAAGAAAATGAGTGAGAAGTCTGCATTTTCAGACATCTACTGATTATTTGAAACTTTTGGCACAAGTTAAATGTCACAAAGCAGATTAAAGTCCACTGCTTCTTAGTTTCTGAGGCACTTTCTCAGCTCAGGTGTGAGTTTCCATCAACTTTGATTCCCAGAGTGTTGATTTGAGAGCAGCTCTTCCTCTCTGTGTCTTGGCTTTGGATGTCATCAGCGAGTTAAAAGCTGCTTGTTGCACAACAGCCTGGACCGATGAGTTTTACTGCACATCTGGATCAGTTTTCATCGTTTAACCACAGCAGTGAAACAGATGTGGCTCATTAACTGGATTCAGACATAAAATTCCCTCGAGATGCTGGAATTTTACTGTTCGATGGGTTTTGTGTTTTTCCATCACAGAAATAAAAGCAGAAGGAAGACAGGATGTGATGTAATGTGATGTCACTCACCGCCATCGTCTTTATTATTTACTGTGAGGAGGACGATGATGATGCCCGTCAGCAGCACCATCATCATCACCACAGACGTCAGGAGGAAGGCTCGGCACGCCGGCCGGCCCGTCAGTCTGAACAGAGCGCCGCCCACGCCGCCCGCCTCGCCGCCACTGCGACCCCCAGCAGGCGGGCTGGGAAGCCCCACATCCAGAGAGCGATTCACTGACCTCAGAGACGTCAGCGACCTCTGACCCCACCGCTGACGACCTTCAGATGACCTTAATGAGATACAAAATGTTATTCATCAAATGCAGCTTAATCTATTAAAATCATCCATTTTATTTCCAAGATTGTTTTATTCGAATCACTGGAAGAAAAAAAAAACTTTATGTACAACAGTTGTGATTCTTTTCAGAAAGAAAAATGAGCACCGAATCCTGCAGACTTTAATCTGATATTTACTGTTCCAGCCACACAGATGTGCTCCAATAAACCAAACTTCTGACCTGAAGTTCAGCTGCAAAAATCAACCTCCAAATCAGACCGACTGGATTCATTTCTTTGTATTTATTTCTGTGTAGTAATCAAACGATTCCTGTTAGTCAGCTGTTTTTGTTTGTTCTTCGCAGCACTGAGAGGAAGTTTTAGTTTCACAGGTCATTAGATCATAAACAGTCATTTAAACTCTGGGCCGTCCCTGAACTTTCTATGTCATTGAGCCGTCATCTGGATCCTTCTTGTGTAACATGGTGGAATGGCAACACATAAGCTCAATACAGATATTTGGACAAAGAGGTGCAAACTCCATCGACATCAGACTGTAGGCCGTGAGATAACAGACATCTTTCATCCAGCTAACTCTTTTTTTTCTGTAACAGCACTTATCCAGACGCTGTTCACCTCTTCACTTCCTAAACCTCAGAGGTGTTATCATTCTTAAAGGCACACATCATCAACTGTTTTATGGTGCCGATATCATCTTCACTGTTTGAACAGGAACAACACCGTCCGTGTGGCTGTAGAGTCTTAATTTGTCTTCTCGTGTTTATAAACTGGCAGTTTGTATTGTAAAAGGTTGATAAAAACATTCAATAATAAGTTTATGGAGGGGGGCATGAAAAGACTTAAGAAGACGAAGTTCTGCAGTACAACAGTCTAACTCTGAGCCTAGACGAGTTAACATTAAGATGAAGCTTTTGAAAGGCGTGCGTAAAAACTGAGGAGAATAAGAAGCAAGTTTGGAAATTGTAAAATCATATTTCTTTTAACAGCAGAGCACAAAAAGAATTCTGATTCCAGACACGTCACTCCAACAGGCTGACCTTTTGACCTGCAGCTTCCCTTTGTTGCGGAGGAAGCGGATGCTGTAGACTCTCTGCATGGCGGCCGGGAGGTAAGACAGCACGTCTGGGTCCGTGGCCAGTCTGGGCAGCCCGAGGGCGGGCAGGGGCGTGAAGCCACGGCACAGCGGGCACTGGATGGCGTTGGGCTGAGCTGACTTGACGTTGATGCGTGCCAGGCACTCCAGGCAGAACGTGTGCTTGCACTGAAGCATCTTGGGACAGCGGAAGATGTTGTTGAACTGGCTGAAGCAGATGGAGCACTCCAGGTCCGGGCAGCTGTCCTCCGAACACTGAGACTGGAGAGGAGACAGGCGGAGGTCTGGGGACGGGATGATGACGGACACCTGGCAGGACGGGGGGGTGACGGGGGCAGGGTAAGGGTTCAGTGTGGGAGCAGACACTGCTGATGGAGATGGAGCTGGAAACGACACTGGAGCTAGGCTGGACTGAGGCCTGTATCTGAAACCTGGATCTGAGGCTGGGAGTGGCGAGGCGGAGCGCTCCAAGTTTTGACCTCCATCTTGGTCTGAGGGGGCCAGATAGGGAGGGGAGTTATGACTCAAAACTGTTACAGAGCTATAACCTGTCTGGATGACTGGAGGAGATGGATTATGGGAATTATCATAAGGGTCAGAAGGTGAGTGTGGAGGTGGAGCAGTGACATCATCACGTGGGCGAGAGTTCAGGTTTGTGTCTCTGTAGGGATTCATGGCTGCTGGGCAGACGGATGGAGGATGGATTTAGTGGAAGAAGAAGAAGAGAGTGAAGCTGAAGGAGATGAACAGATGGAGGATGTTGAGCCTTCAGCAGTGAGGAGGCATCAGACACACGGAGGATGGAGCGATGATGAAGAAATGATGAAGATGCTCCTCGTACAGCCTCAGTCAAAACTCAGTCTGTAGATGAAAAGACATCATCAATACTGTGCAAACCAACAGGATTCAATCTTGTTACAGACTCAATGGAAACTAAAGAGTGGCATTAGTATCATATTATATGGCCAAAAGTATGTGGACACTGCTGTCTGTTTTTTCCTGATTTGGTTTAGGCCCTTTAGTTCCAGTGAATTTGAATGCTGCAGCACACAATGAGGTTTTAAAAAGTAATGTCCTTCCAACTTTGTGTTCGTCTCTTTCCTGTTGACACAAAGCAGGTGTGGAGGAACCTGACTGGGCTGCACAGAGTCCTGACCTCAACCCTATCCAACAACTTTGGGATGACCTGGAACACAGACTGAGCCAGACCTGATCACCAACCTCAGAGTTGGACCTCACTGATGCTCTTGTGTCTGAATGGGAGCAAACCCCTGCAGCAGGTTCAACATCTGTGGGAAAGACTGAAACCACGACAACGGAGGCTGTTGGAGCAGCAGGTTAATGGACATGGTGCTGGAGTGACATGTTGAGCTCTCACATATGGCTGCAATTTTGAGTGTCCACATACTTTTGGCCATGTATTGCATCTTCCAGTTGGCTCATCTGGATTCAGTTTAGTTTTATCACTGTAAAAATGTTACTAGTAGTTGACGTCACTAACACCGAAAATGGAAAACTAAATGTCATCATCATCATCCAGGTCTGTCAACAATTACAACGACTTGGACTGTATTTATATAGCACCTCTGACCATTACAGTCATATTGTAGTACTGCAACCGTACATGTTCTCTGTGTGAACAGTGTGCGTCTAACTGACAGTGTTCTCTGTAGAATAAGACAAATAACTGACAGGTTGTGGGAAAAGTATCATAAAAAATACTGGACATTTTGCCCTTTTTCTAGTCATTTTAAAACAAATTAGAGACTTTCAAAATAAGTTTGAGACACAAAGAATTTGAGGTATTTAAAATGCAGCATATCAAAGTAACACAAATTCCACATAAACCTCCAACCCTGCCAGACTCACCATGGTCTCTTGACTTTACATCCTCATGCACTTTGTCCATAAATTCATTTTTAAATTCAAGTAGCGATCCCAAAGACGCCAAACTTGTCAGGCTGAAATGTATAAAATGATGCACAAGACATCTGGAATATTTCCTTTTTTCCCCTTCTCCAAAAGCTTAGAAGAAACCTAACGGACAATCTATTACAAAGACAGACATTACTCACCTCCTGCTGTGGAGAACAGTCATTTCTAACACATCAGCTCTTTGTACTAAGCTGCTCAGGATCACATTTCCTCTGGTTTGTGTAAATTTAGGTAAAACTGGACGCTGGTCTGTGTCTGAATGAGTAATTTTCTGTACCACACAACTGGATTCATGTTCCAGTATAGCGGGCGTCAGCAGGACAGAAATTTGCATTGTTTGTTTTATTTCAAAAAGGGAAATAACATGCAAAAGAAGCCGGCCTGTTCCGACGCTGAGAAACACCCAGCAGGGATCACCTCAGCTCGCAACACAACCACAAACATAGAAAGATCATCTGTACTGCGATCTTCACCATCTGTCACTGAGCGAGTCTTCAATCAGACAGACTGACAGTTCCTGTTATGATGAGGAGTGTTGCTGTGGTCATGGAGGCAGACGCCATGTTCAGATCAATACAACTACAACCATTTCTAATTTCAAAAGTTCAGCAGAAAGTCACTGTATTAACTTAAATTCACCAGCTGGACATCACTGACAGAGCAGCTGATCTCCGGTCAGTCCATACTTTCCTCATCATATTAGATCTGGGCCCAAACAACCAGACCATTTACATAAAGTATTTAGTGACGAGTTTTAACCCTTGAAATACAAATAAAGTAAGTGTCCACTACACTACAGTCCACACCTTGAGCCTCCTACACTGAAACAAAAAGACAACATTTCTAACATTGTAAATGGTTCAAAGCTCAAAATTGTTGTACAGATCAGCAAAAACAGATTTTTCTCTCTTTACATGGGCCCATAATATTAAAGTGGTGCTGAATCATTATAATTAGTGTAACGTTAGGTGTGACTGAGATGATTAACATTATAGGTCATGACTACTCCTCACAGGGCCAACTGTGACAGGGAGGCTTGTACGTTTCCAAAGCAGGAACTGTCTGCGCAGGACACCAAACTTCACTCGAAAATCTAGCAACTTACAATCTATAATGTTATTAGGAAAATACCTCATGGAAAGTTATTGAAAAATAATTTAAAACAAATCTGTACAAACAGACTCTCAATTCGGCGCGTATGCAACACCAAGCAACACTTGTTTTGGTAAAACTGCCTGTTGTTCTTGCATGATACCATGATGGGCAGACGTGTGTACCTTTGCAGTTTTTTGCCTTTTTGTCGATGTTAAGCGTTACTTTGTTGGCAATCATCCATGCCGAATTTACCTTAAGACCCTCTTAATGTGTAAAACACCCAAAATAAGCGAGTTTACTACGTGAGTGCTTTTGTAGATACAAAAGAAAGAAAATTGTGAGGTTTATGAATGAAGTTTGGTGCGTTGGCAGGAGACACCGCTCTTACCGTTCACAATCACCGCTGATTGATGTCCTCTCTCATCCCGCACGGCATCATCAGAGGTCGGTTGCTCTCACAGACCCTCCTGGGCTCTTGTGGTTGTCTGTAGAGCTCAGCCTGTCTCTTTCTCTCTGCCCTGTGATGGTGACTCAGCATTTGAATAGCTGAATAAAAACGAGGAAGCAGGTTAGTCAAATCACCTGTCGGCCGCGCGCATTCCTGGCTGTATTTGAAGGTTAACACACCTGAAGACAGTGATGCTGATTAATGGAGAGCCGGAAGTGAAACCCTCCATTTTCCACTCATTGACATTGAAGCAACTGGTGATTAACACTTCTTTTAACATTAACACTTTGTTAAAAGATGTTTTCTTCATTTTTCCAGTCTTGTTTGTTCTGTTATTCTTTTGGCTACAACTGTTTCCTAATGGCCAACCAAACACCTAAACTGTAGCTGATGGCTAACATTACACAGAAACAGATAAGCTGTCTGAGCTAACTGTCCCGCACAAAGGAGAGGCCTTAAAAAGTGGAGTTATCCACCTGAGGAATTCAGTCATGAATCGTCTCTAATAATCATATAATTTAATTGGAATTCAGCAGAGAAAAATGAATTGTGTGCTGTAGACTGTTAGTGGTTGAGTGGCTGGTTGTTAACATTAGTGTGAACTCAGTCAGCCATCGTATTAGCAGTGAACTGGCAACTAGAGCCCCATTCAGTAACGTCAAATAGTAATGAGGGTAGGGTAGTAATGTATTAACCTGAGAAGTTATGTTACTTTTCTATTAATATAATTTAATTACAATTCAGGAAGGAAAAAAAAATCAGAGAAATGTAACGTTCATATTACAGACAACTGTTATCTACCTATATCCAAGTGGCCCTGCAAAAATTAGTTTCAAGTTTAAGAATAATAAATGTATTTCTTTCTTTAGCTGAATTGATAGTATTATTAGTAGTATTAGTTATTGATTTTAATGACATGTAACTGCCAGTGATGGTGGCTTTGTGGCCACCTGCCATCATTTTATTGGCACTTCTGTAGCTCTTTTTCACAAATAGAAAAGGGCACACTGCGTTTTCTCTTTTGTTCATATGATTTCAATAGACTGCAGGTGAGAAGAAATCAGTGTGTACTGTAAATACTACAGTGGATTTTTGAAGAGGCTTGTTTTAACCAAGATATGTACTGAGCAGGACATTTACAGGTAAAAAAAATCTTGTCAGTGTTCGCTGGGGAACAAACTGTGTACTAGTTGGAGCATGGAACATGGAGTATTGAGACAGTTATTCTCGAAGGCTTCTCCTTCTGCTGCTGCTTGGATTGAATCTCATTTGTACGTCGCTTTGGACAAAACCGTCTGTCTGATGAATAAATGTAATGGTGACACTGTTCCTAAATTACCTCAAACATATCTTTGGCATTTCTGTTTTGCATTTTCTTGCTGTTGTCAGCATACATGTTCACTTTGGGTATCTTCTCAGAATATTAGTCCTGGCTGATACAACATACATATGACAACCAGGATATATCCCTCTGCCACAGCTAAGAAAGGACACACTGTCTGCTGTCTGTAGAAAGACAAAGGTGGAATTTAGTACTAAAAAGACTAATTCCAGAAGACACCCACTAACACAGCTAAAGCCTTATTTAGGATTGAGGACTGTGGATTTTTCATCTTTTACACCTGTTTTTCAGGTCTGAATGGACTTGATGTGGACTTGGAAGGAATGTTCTGCAGTAAGAATGTGAAGTACTGATCCGCATACGTATCATGATTCCCAGTTCCTGGTTATAACTTTAGGGAATGTTAAACATTAACTTTAATGGATGTCATGTCTGTACAGTGTCCTGCCCACTCTGAGGGTAAAGGTTGTCCCAGGTGAGTTTGACGTCAGTACGGAGTTTGTAATTTCACCGATGCAGGCAGCAAAGAGGATCTCACCTGGTGAGTACACACAACTGAGATATAAATTCAGACAAACAAATGTGTATAACTGTGAGAAAGAAAACATTCTCAGATTGATTAGTAAAAACTGATCGTTACTAATCCTCAGGTGCGTGCTGACTATTCAGGACAGGTTAGCTGGACGGACCAGAATCACATGTGTAACCACATGAACTGAGCTGAAAAGAAGATATTGTTTCTTGCAACATACTTTCAAAAATCCCTGATGGAAGACCTACAACCCAAGATAACAGCAACAGCCACCTCAGGTAAGAAATGACACGTAAATGAATTGTTTGAATAAATCGTTTTGAAATTTAGGTGAATTCTAAAAATCAAGCGCAATGTTGTAAAGTTTGCCACAGCAGTCGTGTATAAAGTTTACTGATACTGAGAAATGTACTGATACCTTATACTCTGTTTTTACCAGAGTCTGAAGTTCAGACTAAAGGTGAACAAGGAAGTTAAATCATCTTGTGAGAAATGTCACAATAACCATAAAAACAAGATTGGAATTACAAGTTTTACCACCATTGGTGACACATCAACTTTTTACCACCACCACTACTACTACTGCTGTGAATAAGAATACAAGCTACCATATAACATTTATTCGGGCAAGGTTGTTAAGATTGCATACTTTTTAAAGCAAACTCAGCTTCAAACTTAAAGATTAGAACCATTTTTTTCTTTACATACAGTTCTTTTAAAAAGTTCATGAACCCCATGAGGTTTTTTTTAGATAATTGATAAATTAAAGAATAATATAATTTGTTTTTTGTCTCATATCTATACAAAGTTTTTGAATACACTAAAATTATGTAGGTAAGTATATTCTAATCACATTATTAACTCAATAAAATAAAAAATAAAAAAGAAGTTTAGTATTTACAAAAGTCTGTACAGGCCTTGTGTCTATTTGACAAAAAATCTAGTGTTTACCGTAGACTGTTTGGTGTTTATATTCAGATTGTAGCTACAGGTTTTGAACATTGTCAATCCATCCACTTTCTGACACTTATCCAGGTCACATTGATGGGCCACATTATTAGTTCACTGTTAACTGAACTGAGTTAACTGATTTCAAATTCAGAAAAGTGGAACATAAGGTTTACTCATGTCCACTGTCTCTTATGTTCAGGTCTGAGGGTTGAAAGACTATATAAGGTGGCACTTTCATTATAGTTCATCCAGTTGATGTACACTACGATGCATTTTTGGTGGAATAACAGTTTCTATTTTCTCTTGTAACACCAAAAGCATCCATTAGAGAAGCTCATGTTCCGTATGTGCGCGCTAAAGCCATTAGTGTAAAATCAGAATGAGATTAGCTTTCACTAGTTACAGTAAAACTGCTGAATTTTTACAATAATGAAGCATAATTCATATCCAAAACCTGCTGCTTCAACATAAATGAGACACACAATGAAGCCTCTCTGACTGAATTACTTTGCATATATTTTTGCACACATAAATATAAGCACAATTTTCATACCTCGTTGGTGTAATAGAAAGTACAATTGATAACTGGATTTTTTAAAAATGTATCCTTTTTAAAATTCTGTTTCTGCATCTGCATCTCATTTAATTTTAGGTACTGTGTACCTGCATGCCTTTAAATTGAAATCTGAAAAAAATAAATAAAATATTATATTTCTGTGGTCAGATTCTGTGGTTACAGATCGAGACATGGAACTCCTGAAGTCCCACAACAGCATGAGATTACCACCTGACAGTGAGTAAAACTGAACTGAGACAGAACTGTCTCATGTCTCAGTCTAATGTTTTATAAATTCCACTTCCAGTATTTTACGATAGGTAGCCACACAGTCTAAGATTTAATGAATTAAGCCGATTTCATGGGAATCACTAGCATTGAGTCATGAGCTCACATTTCATTTATTTAATGATTTGCAAGATCAAATAGCAGTTTGCGAGTTTTGGGTGGTTGCAAGATTTTCTCCTTGTCTGGTGTCATAATCATGCATAGTCTATTGCTTCTTGAATTACGCTGCTCACAGTTGACTTTTCTAATTCAGTGTTTTTATTTCAGTGTCTGGGCTAGTTGTTTCATCACTAAGGTCTTTATCTGGATGCAAACAACCAGCTTTAAACCTGGTTCTGTGTGGGAGGAGAGGAGCAGGGAAGACTTCAGCAGCTGATGCCATTTTAGATCAGACAGAGTTTCATTCAGTCTCCAACTCATCAGAGTGTGTTAAAC
>NTHP01000329.1:0-16599 GCA_003416845.1 Oplegnathus fasciatus
GATCTTTTCTTTGTTTGTTCGGCCATAATAACCGTTTACTCACAACACAGCAGAGACCAGAATAACCGGTATGCCGCTTCACACACAGGTGTGTTGAAGAGCGAGTCTGTTGCATTAAAAGTCTTGTTAAAAGCCGAACTGTGCGCCGCTTGGGATGTTTCCGGGGAAGTCGCCACCGACTCCCGGGTCGTAATACTGTAAATGCTGCAGGCTTTCATCAGTGGGCCACAGGCTCAGTCACCATTGTGTTGCATCATTTGGCGATTATCGCCATAGGTGCTGTGAAAGACAACGAAATGAAAGTGTTCCAGATTGCAACTTTAAGTAACTTCAGTCAGCCATAAAGTGTCTGGATGAGCTCAGGCTGCAGCATCATAGTTACTGAAAGGCCGTGTGATGTGTTCGCTGCTACAGAAGAGAAATAAAAAGTCTCCGTTCTACAGCGTCTAGTCACCAGCGACGAGCCAGGCTGAAGTCAATTAACATAAAACCAAAGGTCTTCAACTCCTGTTCGGAGCTGCAGATCTGGAAAGGTGACATATGCAATCATGTTAATCACAGAGTCGGGCTCCGGTAACTTTAACGTTAGATTACACGCCAGTTGCAAAGCAGCAACAACCGCGCATGTATTGCTGAAGTGGATCAGATGATTGATCGCAGAATGTTTTGTTCTCTTTTGTGATTTTATGTTCGCTGTGGTGGCAAAACTTTACCAGAGAGAGGCGGAGACGATGGTTACAGACGGTAACAGTCCAGCACAGAGCAGAGCAGGAGAGAAACAAGTAATCAGCTGNCGCTGCTGCAGACAGGTTGAGAAACGAGAGTGAAGATAAATCCACTTTATAATCCCAAAAGTTTGAAAACTAAACTCTGAAAAACGGCTCCAGATCAGAGCAGAATCCGGTGTGACTCCGGATGTTTATTCCTCCAGAAGCCCCGGCTCCTCCCTCAGCTCTCTCCTCTAAAGCTCCCCGACGCTCAGCANTGTAACACCCACAGTGGAGGTCGGCACCTCCGTGGCTCGCTGCTGCAGACAGGTTGAGAAGCGAGAGTGAAGATAAATCCACTTTTTAATCCCAAAAGTTTAAAAAATAAACTCTGAGCTCTCCTCCCACCGTTAAACGGCTCCGGATAAGAGCAGAATCTGGTGTGACTCCGGGTGTCTATTACTCCAGAAGCTCCGACTGCCCTCAGCTCTGCCCTCAGCTCTCCCCTCAGCTCTCTCCTCTAAAGCTCCCCGGCACTCAGCAGCTGTCTGTCAGCGAGCAGGGGCTCTGTCCCTCCGCTGGTCCGCTCCACCCGACACAACACTCTGCAAAGCCCTACGATACCTGCAAATTTTTCGCTCGAGTTGAATATTTACTATTACTGTTTATTTATAACTATTTCTAGATGGTTTTTGGTGAGTTTTATTGTGTTTCTGTCGAGTTTGAATGAAGTGTGTCCATTTACGCCCATTTGTTTTGGTCTGAGATGCTGTGCTCTAGTGCAACAACTACTGGCTCTGAATGTCGTATATACAGTGTTGGGGAAGCTACTTTGAAAGCATAGCTTTGCAAGCTACCAATTACTTCACACTGGAAGAAGTTAAACTACAGCAAAGCTACCCTCAGGAGAAATCTAGTTTGGTTAACTAACGCTACTTAGAAAAAGTAGTTCAAACTGCTTTGTAAAAAAACCATCAAATTGACAATGTATGTGTAATACGAAATGATACCCCACTGTCCATGGGAAAGTGCAGGAATGTCAGCTTTGGTTTTGTTTACTATGTCCATCAGTCAGACACCTGCCTTCCAGAAACTAGAGTCCAGGTGGGGGTATTGCACCAAGCAGGATTACTCACTTAGCCAGGTAACTTCTAAAATGCAACAACTTAATTTGTTAATAAATAGCAATAAAATGACCAATTGAGGCCTAAATAAGTTTTACAAATTCAGATTCAAAACATTAAAAACTACAGCCCAATATTTTTCACAGGTGAGCTCACAATCCAGCTTCCTGGAACACCCCTGAGACCTGAACCTGTCCTTAACAAAACAATCCGATCTGGGCAGTAGAGAAGCAATGGTAAAATAATAATGAAAAAAATATATCGCCCAAAACTGTAGTTTCAGTACACAAAAAATGGCAAAATCACTATGCCAATTTGAATGTAGTTGAACTACCAGCAAGCTACTGCAAAATGTAGCTAAACTACTAGTTTAATTACATGTTGTTCAGTACTCCTCAACACTGTGTATATATCACCTTTAAGATAGCTAACAGCTAGCCCGCTGGCACTGGCAGCTGGCAGCAAGCTGACTTGTCCCATGGTTTGTTGAAACATAGGTATCAAGTAAAACGGCTTCACCTGCCTGTTCCCTGAAGTGATTTTATGTCATGAGTATTGTCATAATAATCCAAATTAGAAGTGTGTCTAAATGTTGCATTAATACCATGATAATAAATAGGGAATCGAATCGTCATGGATTAAATTAAGCAAAAAAAAAAAAAAACCTTAAGCAAAAAAAACAGGAAATGTAAGTTGATAGCTATTTAGGCCTACATTATTATTGTTGTTGTTATTACCAACAATACCGAAGCGCATTGCATTCACAAAAGAAAAAAAAATATGATACCTTATCTTGTAATTGAGTCACTGGTAACTGGAAAGGTGCCACATACACATATTAACCCCCNCCCCCCCAAATCATACACACATCCTACTATTCCTATTCTATTTAAACTCTTTTTAATGCACAAACTGAAGGAACTGGCAGGATTACATTTCACTGTGATTGTACCTTATATGATTACATGTGGCAAATAAACTTGATTGATTGAAATAGGCTACTGGTTTAACTGCTCCTGTAGGAAGAGAGCGACTTCCAGCAGGTCAGACTGAGCTTTCCACCTGAACAATCCCAATGACTTGAGATGCCTGCGCAGTGTTGACATACTAAGAATATGAGATCCCGATCTCGTAATTACGAGATAAAGTGTCTAATTCTTTACAACCAATCTCATGTAAATGAAAAAACTGAAAGAAGAGGTGGTATATCATGAAACCAGCACCAAATGTTTGTAGGTAGGATCATTCAAGATAAATAAAAATTTCCCAACCACACCTTGCAGTGGCAGTGATGGACTTACATATCCTCCTTTGACAGATGAGAAATTAAATGTTAAGATGTTGATACTGGGAAAAGTTACATAACATACAGAACATAATTATTCCTGAAATACTCGTGCAAAGAGGGGCCATACTAACTTTAACAACCTATTGTGTCAAGTGTAGCAGGTTTTATACACTGGAAATAGGAAGTGAATCATATCATTAGCCCATGATGACACACAGCCTTGGCAAAAGGTAACTGTAGGAGAGCTCAGGCCAGGTCTTTGCCTTTTCTAATTCTTTTCACATTCATTCCACATTAGGAAGATAACACTCAAATTCTGTGTATACACTGACCCTATAGAAAGAAAGGTTAGGGATGCACAGTGGGAAATCTATTCTTGCCAAAGCACATAATTTACGTCAGTATTTACTTCTGGCAGTTTTTATGACATTGTCCAGCTTGGAAAAGTTGATGTACTGTAGGGCAACTGTTATGTACCACACAAGTGTTAAAGGAGACTGTAAAAGGTTTTAAGTTTCCTCAGTTAGAGAAGAGCAACTGCGGTGGGCTCGGATTCAGATGACACCAGATTCCAATAGATTCAAAGGTCTTCATTAAGGAAAAAAATGATCATAACATTCATAGAAAGACCTCAAACCACTGCAGCAGCATAATCCACCTCTCCACTGTCCATCATTATGCTACTGTTGTGCTAGTATGTTCCAGTCATACTTTGACGAACTACAGCGAAATACACTTCTTCCATGTTGCTATAATTCTTCCAAAAGATACTCCCTCATGTGGTGTTTTGATGATGGTGGAGTCACTGTCTGACACGTGGCTCCAAAATCTCCCATAGGTGTTCAATTTGGTTAAGATCTGGTGACTGCTGGAATCTGGAATTTTCATTCTCATCAAACCATTCAGTGAGCCCTCATGTCCTGTATGGAAGCATCTGTATTCTATTATGCTTTTTCACCCATTTATTCAGGTTTTTTCTTTAATGTGCCACCTGTCTCACCTGAAACTGAGATCACAAACAACATAAATGTATACAGCATAATTTTAATTTTACATACAGTACACAAGTGGCTGTAAATGATAAAAGATAGATTAAAATTATAACCTGTGTTCTACAGTAATGTAGTAACAAAGCAACCAGAGGAGCATGAGAGACTGAGGTCTTACTACAATATTACACTCTTTATCTCTGTAGCAGATAACAGTTTGGAATTAACTTTCCCTACAATGAGGGTTATCTACTTCCCAACATACTGTAAATCCACCACAGAGATAGAAAGATCGATCTTTGGCTTGTCTTAATTAGTTATAGCAGAATGTACTGACATCAGGCCTGATCAACTGTAGTGCAGCCTGGATCACAGCCAATTGTTACATTTGGAACCAGTCCATACAGCACTGTCTCATCTCCATTTTCCTGGACTGTATGATAACATACAGCCCCAAGACGAAAAATAAGAGGAAATAGGAAAGAACATTGAAACACACTTTCAGAGGAAAAGCCCTTAAATTGAAATCATCAAATCAGTCCGTCAGGCCTCCAACCTTCAGCCCAAAGCTGACCAGAGAATGTGAGCAAAGTGTAGGTGCTGTAGTTTCCACAAAACTCCAAATGATAGCAGAAAAGAAGTATTTGGCCTGGAGGAAAATAATTACCAACTCAGCCCAAATACAATATGCTGCGTGTCACTGTCTATTGCCATTGATTGTGTGTCAGGAAAAAAGCAAATAACACTACTATACTGTGAATTTGCTGTATCTGAATGCAGTGGTATCTTGGAGGGGGAAAGGCTCCTCCCTGTGCCGAGTATATTTCATACTGTAAAGCTTAATCCCAGAGGATCCAATAGTTTTATTGACATAGCACTGAGTTGTCCAGCTGTCTCTGCTGTATTAGGTAATACAATAGCACAGAGAGTAAACGTGTTAAAGAGACTTGAGTGAAAGCCCCTTCAGTTGTGACATTGACCTTTAACCCTGTAACCTGACCAGTCCATCTGCATACTGGAACTGGTCACTGTTTTCGTACTGCAGCATATCCAGAGCGACCTCACAGCTTTCCTTGACGACACGTTCTCCGTCTCCACGGTAATGCTGCAGCACAGCCAGACACTCCTCTTTGCCGATGGAGCCAAGAGCCTCTGCCGCCTCGTGTCGGACCATGGGGTTCTCACTGGAACGTTCCAGAGCAGCGCGCAGGGCTGGGACCGCTGCCGGGTGCTGCATCTGACCCAGGACATAGCCGATCTCATGACGGAACAGAGCACTGGAGCACTGCAGGCCTGGAGACAAAGATGTTAAAAAAGAGGTTTGTGCAGTGGTCAAACAGGCCAAACAAACTCTTATCATTACAGGGCTGCTTCACTGAGAAGCAGGCTACATGTATGACATGTAGGATTTCCCAACACCATCATCATTCCGGTGCACTCAAAGTTCAACTCCCTAGGCAAGGCAAGGCAGCATTATTTATAGAGCACATTTCATTACAAAGAAATGTGCTTTACATTAAAAAACCCAAACCGGTCGGTACACAATGTTTGGTTCGGTATGCCCTGTGACCCAACAATTACTGTCAAAATATTCTATTTATGTCACTACTTGCATGCACAAAACACAAATTCTAGAGTGCACGCAGAGCAGGAGCTGGAGGATCCTCCCATGACATTTAGATCCACTGTATGGAAGCATTACGGTTTCCTGGATAGTTACAGCTAAAATACGCAAAGAAATCACCTGAATGTGTCGATTAGCAGAACGAGACAAAAACAGACTGGAAGACAAATCCTTCTCCCTCCAGCATCTGCAATGCAATCTGCAATTTCAAGGCAGCCTCTCACTGCAGATTTGGACCAGGTCAAAGCAATAAGTGTTTATCGCTGCAGATATAGGACCATACTCACAGAGTACTCATAGAAATTACAGAATTCAAGAGTATGGTCAAAGTGCTGGAACCCTGCTACAATGTTCCTTCACGTGTGCATGTTAGTCAGTCTGTTGTGCTGCCCTGTATAAACCAGTTCAGGAATTATCAACAGGTCAGAGTCTTACGATGGAGCATTACTGACATTTGTGTTATTCATTTTTTATTATTGATAATATGCCAGTATTTGAGTGCCCTAACTGTTAAAGAAAGAATTATGACCAATGAGTCATCGTTTAATGTTTACATTTTTCAAAACAAATTACTGTACCGAAAACCGTAACCCCAAAACTAAGATACATACCGAAGCGCGGACTTTGTGTTCTGTTACAGCCCTAATATCATCAGTCTCTACGCTGTCAATGTTTGCTCAATAGCTTGCTTAAATCAGACTGATGTTGTTGATGTGACATCATTGTCATGCACTCCCTTGGAATCATATCAGAAGTCATCGAGTAACGCTTTTTGTGTTACTTTTGTTTTGATTTTGATTTGTTTTCTACCTCACAAGGCTTAATGAGCTACTCAGTAACTAAGATGTTTGAGTTCCTTTAGATGGTGGTCCAGGACCATAATGTGTATAGTACTAAGGCATTGTCACTGCTGTGTAAAAAACACAAAAATCTCTCTAAAATGCAGTGCAAACTTCTCAGTAAAAATGAACAGCCTTGTTTTCTTCCATTTCACATTGAAACAGTTTCACAGGCTGATAATTGTACAAATGTTTCAATTCACAGAGAACACTAGGCTTAAAACTGAGGTCAAAAAAACAAACAAGATCAGATCTTAAGTTACAGTGTGTGGTTTTGTAATGACTGCAGTGATACACAGATAAAACATAAAGCTAGAGTGCTGTATCCTACCGTCTCCCAGTGCCAGCACAGCCTCCTCGTTGCCCAGGTTACGCAAGGCAAACATGGCGCGATAGCGTTCAAAGAGTGGCAGACTCTCATCTAACAGGATGGAGCGCAGCTCTGACACACTCTTCCTCAGTGCTGGAGGGGCTGGGTCTATCGAGCAGTAGGGGTTCTTATCTGTACTTGCATCATCCAACTGTTTCTCTCCTCCACTCTGCAGCCACTCCAACCGACGAACAGCCAACTGACATGTCTCTGCAACCTGCAGGGAGACAGCGGGGCACTGACATTTACAACCAGCTTTATGTCTCATACAAAAGTTTCATTTCCATTTCAGACATGTGCCTTTGTTGACATGGGGACCCAAGACTGGAGCAAAGTCACAACACACCTCAATGGAGGAGATGGTAGAAATATGTGTGATGATGTGCATTCGGCTATATCGTTGGTACAGCAAAACACTGAATTGTTTTCATACCAAAATTGCAAGCTGTGATTTTACTTAGGGTACCGATAATACAGGAACCCTCTTGGAATTGTCTAAATTATTATCATTATTACGCTTCAGCCCTCAAAGCATCTGGAGCTCAGAACTCTCAGCAGCTGCAGACACCAAACTTGGCAGACATGTCAGAAGTATCACCATTAGTCAGATAACAAAAACCACATCAACTGACCCCATGGCGGCACTAAATCAGCCACTTTTACATTTTGGTCAGTAAGTTATGAACCCAATGCGAAAGAATCAAAATTTTACACAGGTTTGGACCGGTTAGTTAGCCCTTTTCATTATGATATGCTGTTCCGTTTTTCAGCAATTCATATTCAAAGTTGTGACAATGCGGCCCATTTTACGTCAGCCCTCATTAATCAAGTTTGCTTTGGGCCATCGTACCCAAATTTGGTGCACATGTTCACAGGCTAGCTCTGAGGCATTCAGTGGACATAATCTACAGTCATATCAAAGTAAGCACCTGAAATTTGGTTGTGATTGAAAAAACAAAAAACAAGAATTTTAGCATTACTGCTCTCAAAACTTTTGGTTTGGTCAAAAATGACCAGAAGGTCCAACAGAATTCAACCTTTTTGCAACACATCTTGCAAAATGTGAAGAAACTTTGCTTCTCTGTAACCTATTGTCTATTATGGAGTCCAGCACTTTATATTTTTCAAAATTTGCAAAATCAATTAACTCCTACAACTCCAAAAGGATAGATTCAACGGTTACCAAAATTAAATCACAGTTTAAGATCTGGAGACAAAATGGTGTAAAACATTTTGGAGTATGTCCAGAATTGAGGATGCAGTGACAATAAATGTCTTAGAGTACCTATGTACTGTACAAACATGTCCTAACTTGTGATCAAACCTTTTATCTGTAAATTTTGAATTTTGGTGAATATTCAAACTTTCCACTACATTAATTCTCATAGACTTCCATTGTATTTATCACTCAGCCTATGAAAACAAAAGACATCCAGTTCAGGGAAAGCCCTGGTAGTCTAGGCAAGGTCCATGGTTCAAATCTGGCAAGGGACCTTTGTTGTGTGTCATCTTACTGTTTCTCTTTACTGTCTATTATGAAGTCTCACACGATGATATTTGTGCTTGTATAATGCATATGTGTCAAATGTTGTGCTTGGAACCCGTAAAATGCTGCCTGCATTCAGCAATGCATGAAATCTGCTGTGGCCACTACTCGAATGTTGCAGAGAGTTTTTCTGTACATATTTTTACTAAGAAGCAACAATGAAATACCATCCGAGTAAAGTTGTTTTGGTTTTATGCTCTCCCCCTCTCTCTCCCTCTGCCTCACTATTTTTTCTTGCTTATGTTCTGACGAGGTAGTGAGTCTTTTAATTGTACTTTGGGAGGATAAACGGAGAGTAAACCCACAAATGGACTGCATCTTGTTATGAGAAACCTCCTGCCTTGCACTAATGGGGTGCGAAAAGGGGAATTTCACCCGTTAGGTGTACTGTTAGCTTCCAAGGATTTGTCCCCACATGAGAGGCTAAAATTAGCGTGCTTTCTATCTGCTGGTGTCTGCAATACTCATGTCAAAGATGGTTTCTTCAACAGTTTCAGGGAACTACCAAAGGAACACAAAACATAAAATTAAATCGTATCCTTTCAACTAACTCAGCAAAAAATACCAGCCCAGAGTCTTGTCTTCCTTTACACATTTGCTTTATGCAGGTGAAATGAGAATCTGATCCAGTGTTCTGGGTATCTATCGGCCCGATACCACTGACTTGGTAGTTACAGTCTAAGTGTTATGTTCCTACCTCTGTGACAGGATCCCGACTGTACTCTTTCAGTAGGTCCAGAACCACAGGATCACCAATTGCTCCCAGAGCCTCCCCTAAAGACAGACACACAGAGTGACAGACAGGCAGACACAGATACAGCACTATTGCTTCCAGTTCTCGTGCAGGTGAGTATTTGTACTCTGTGTATTACTGAGGAGTAAATACATCATATGCTGTTACACCAAGTCACCAACACACATTTTCTACGAACTGTGATCATCTAAACATTTTCTGCTGCTAACAAAGACGGTCTGGTTTATGTCAAGAAAGTAATTTGAGTGTACATGCTTGTGTATGGGGGGGTGTGTGTGTGTGAAGAGTCAGCTCACTACCACACGCACATACTAAAAAGTGCATGTGTGCACACTGTACTTTTAGCATGTGTATTGATTTGAGGAATGTTATCGTCCCCTAACCGGTTCACGTAGGTCTGTATTCATCTGCCACAATTTTTCATCTCTTCAGTGGACTGGAAGCTTCAGGTACGTCATGATATATTTTCCTGTTTCCATTGCAATTTTTCCACCTCAGCCAAGTGTAAAAACTTTTTTGCGTTTTTTTTTTTTAATTCTTTTTTTAAATTGAAAATGTGGATGAAAACAGGTGGATGAAAAACAGGTGGCTTTGTCTTGCAGAATGCCCATGTCTATTACAGACCACATTTTAACCATCCAGATGGTTAAAGTACCATCCAGAACAATGAGTTAAATTACCAAGGAGCATAGTGAATATTTAATTCCCCACCTAACCAGAATTAACATTATAGGGGGTTACCCTGTAATATTAATTCTGTCCAAATGTGCTATAGTTAACTAAAGTCCGGATTTTCAAATATTTCAGAGCTTGTTGATGGCGTGAGGGCAACAGAATCACCATCACAGAGCAGACACGTTGTTGGACAGTGTGAAGTTGAATCAGACAGCTACATGAATAAATAACAGCCTGTGCAGGAATCAAACCACCAACCTCCAGATCTGAAATATTCAGCCACAAGTGTGTGTGTACATGTGTTTGTGCATTATGTTTGAATAATCACGAGCAGGCCTGCACACGTATGTGTGTTGATGTAAGAAGACAGAAGCAGACGAACATAGGTGTGTGATGTGGTAGCGGCATTACATAAAGCATGAGCATGCACACGCATGTGTACTTTAGTACACACACAAACCTTATGTGTGTTTGGTCGTGGGCTGACTCTTTTCACCCTCTATACTGTGTGCGTGCGTGTTTACCTGCTTCATGCCTGACCATCGGTTCCTGCTGTGTATCTTTGAGTACAGCTGTCAAAGTGGGTATGGCCTGTCTGTCCTGCATCTGTCCCAGGCAGTAAGCCAGCTCATGCTTCAGCAGGGCAGACTCATCAGTGAAGGCCTTACTGATCCATTCTATAGCTTCAACACCTGACACACAGCTTAAATCAGCTCATACGATACAAGTACAAAACAAATACAATACAATACAAGACTGATTTGTTGGATATGACTACATGTCACAAGTAGGAGTCAAAGCAAAGGTATTTTCCCAACACATGACCAAGAGATCAATTTCAAAAACAGTTAATTGCCTGTGAGAGACAGTAACTTAAAACAACAAATGCTGCTTTTGTCTATGTCCGCATTTCATGACAAAATACATCTCAAAAGGTCAACAAGCCTATGCAAGATGTAAACAGTAGAGGACCATCATAAACTCCATTCTGTTCATTACTATACGTAGATTGTTACAGTCATTCATACACATAATGATTGAGTTATGGATATATTCACTATTTATCTGTTTCAATGCCAGAAGTGAAATGCCTCAACCTGTAAACACAGGCACTACAGAGTGCTTACCATTTGATTTGACCAGACCAGAATGGAAATTATTATGAATGCTTGAAACCCATGTTCACCCTTTCATGTCAAGCACCTGTACCTGTGCTAAATTTTACTTGTGCAGTAAGAGGTTAGGGTGAAGTTAAAGGATACAGTACATGTGTAGGCTCTGCAGCTACACCATTATCAAACAAATTTATATCGTCATATTTGAGTTTTTGTGGCGCATTTTAGTAATTAATTTATGCATTAAAGGGGCTGTATGTAAGTTTTTACATGTAAATGTTTTTTAATTGTTTATTATTGACAAAGTGTGAACGGATTGTAACCTCACCTAAAAAATGAATCTGTTTATTTTGGGATCATACCACTGTAGTAAGTGGAGTCCGCTAAGCTAACGTCAACAAACGACTGGCACACACCACAACACAGACTCACAACTCGACACAGGCAACACATCTTATTTATATTATTCCGTCTGATTCTCTCACTGTTAGTGTTTTCATCCAGCTAATGTAGCTCTGCTGACGTTGCTGAGCTTCTCAGTGAAAGCTAGACAAACAGTGATCGATAAAGCTGGCTAGCAAGCTATCACGACTGCAAGCTATTATGACTGGTTCATTGTTCGTTCAGTTCAAATCGGAGGAACGTTGTGAAACAGAGGTGACAACAGAATAATTAATTCCGAAGCAAAAATAATGGGACAATCATATGGAGTTCAGTTTCAGGAGGGCAGATGTGAAACAAACTCCTATCCTCTGCAAAACATGCCGCAAAACGATTGCTGCTAAAGGAAGCAGTACCACAAAGCTATTCCATCACGTAAAACAGCACCCAGTGCAGAACAAAGAATGCATCAAACTATATGCAAAAATAGTAACGTACAAGTGCCACAAGATGGCAGCAGCTACATTTGAGGTACCATATGGAAACCGTGCAAGTCTTTGAATTTCCACAACATATTCTTGCAAATGTTTCACAATAAAAGCCTTGTTAGGACATGAAGGGATTCTGTCCACTTGAGTGTTGAGTTTGTATTAACAGCATAATGCAGTAACTTTAACAGGGCAAAACAGGAGCAGATCTGAAAACAAGGAGACTTCATACTAAAACATAATTAAATATACTTTTCAAACAGAGGGAATTAGAAATAAAGACCTGTCTCTAATATAAGCCTGCTTCAAAATAAAGGGCTGGTATCCTCTGGTTTCTGCAGGTGAGCTAAATAAAGGCCTCGACCACTATTTACTGGTATTTTAGAGAAAATGTGTATATCTAGATGTATATCGTATATCGCGGCATAATCTAAAAATATTGAGATATTATTTATAAGCCATATCGCCCAGACCTAATTTAAATATATTGGATATATCGCCCAACTCTACATCCAGCAGAGCCTTAAAAAGATTATGGAAGCTAAGTGAGCCAAATATATGGCTCTGGTCACCTCTGTAAAACAAGGGATTAATGATTTGCTAGACAAATGCTTCTTAATGCCTGTCTTTATTTCCTAACCATTGTCCAGTTTTTTCCTATGGTTTGTGTGGCTGTGCTTGTGTGAGTATGTGCTCTGTTCCTGTAGGGATCTTTTGAGTGTCAATTCATAGGTGTCTCTTCCTGACTGGCTGGATTGGTGGGTTCTGCCTGGGGAGTGTCTGCTGCTGGTTGGCCCATTTACAACATCTTTTAAATACCCGGGTTTCTAGCAGTCCACTGGCAGCAGTAACAGCAGCACCTCGGTTCTGTCCTTGGCCTCAAAAACCTAACCTGTTAGTTGCTTTGTGTATTACCTAGATAATTGCTACTCTGTGAGATCATGTTAGATCTCCATTTACAAAATGTACACATTCTGTAAATGGACAAAATGTGTACATTTTGTAAATAGAGTAATTAACTTTTTGTAAAAGGCACTGAAGGTGTAGAGTTGAGCTTTTCTCTGTTTTGCTGTATCCTAGGGATTTAGGTTTAGTTAATGTCTTTTTGTTTGTTTGTTTGTTGACCTAGGGTTAGTCAGTACTTTTTTTGAGGATAGATTGTTTCTTTGTTGCTTTGGTCTTGGTTCAACCTGAATTATATTGCTTCAGTTTACGGTCTCAATTTCAGACTGTTCAGACTTTGGTTTGGGGACTGGAGAAGGAACGACCTTTCAGCTTTTATGTTGTGTGTGTGTATGTCCTACCTCCCTAGAGGGGGGCCTAACACTTCCCGCACCTGTTATTCATGTTTTGCTACCTTCTCTAACTAGTGTCAAGTGTCAAGCAGCAGTTGAGGCAGAAATAAGAAAACTGAATAATTTTGAGGCGATAGCACATTTTTGATCGAGCTGAACTGTGGAAACATACACAAGTGTGACAGTCTGTTTTTATTAATAATGACTTAATTATGAATAGTCTAAGTCTACAGGCTGTGATGATCCTAGGGGTTCACACAGGACTGAAGTGGGCTCTTCCCTGCTGGAGTTTGGAGGTGGAAAAAATTGTTTGCATAACAACAAGTCAAACATTGTGAAAGCAGCACACTTTTTCAAAAGTGTTTAGTTTAATCAAAATGTTTCATGCAATGAATTGTTTTCTACTGCTATGCATAACATGAAACAAAACCCTGAACTAATGTGGTAGCATTTAATTACAATTAGCAAATAGAAATCTGCAAAATGATAAAGCAATATAATACAATATAATTGCCGAGCCCTACTGCACATAAATACAGACAGGGCAAGGGAGCACCCATTCAACTACATGTGCACTCCCTCACTTGCTCTTTCTCCCTCTCAATAAGAGTTGCCCTTATCTCTTTTTTGTCTGTTCAGTAAGGCTTATTTAATTATTAATGGTTTCCTCAGCAGTTCTGGACATATTTGTACAAACCTTTCGGCCATTTCAACAGTTCATCAATCTTGCACACATTCAGTTTTATTTTGTTTAAATTAAATTTAAAACCATTAGCCTACTAAATTATGTCATGAATGATTTAAAAATATGAGGCCACTCAGCAGAGTTCCTCCTCCAGAGACAGTCTCCCTCTGACAGACTGAATGTGAGGTGTTTGGAGTAGAGGAATAAAAAAATAGTCTTAGACCTTCACTGGCTGAGCACGTTGGGCCCTTGGCTTGCTGTAACTTGTTCGTTTGTTGTTTATACAATTTGTCATTTTCAATAACTCAGCATGTTCATGGATGTGTTGATGTTTTGTGGACATGTTTTACCTCCCAGGTTCTTCAGGGTGAATAAGGCTCTGAACCGCCGGGTCAGGTCCATTCCTGGGTCCACCAAAACCTGTCCTACTGCAGCCACCTGCTCGACACAGGCCATACTGCAACAAAGGAAGACAGATGTACAGACGGGTGACAAATTAAAGGAAAACCCAACATAAAGTGTCTCAGTAAGGTGTTGGGCCACCACGTGCCACCAGAACAGCTTCAGTGCTCCTTGGCATTGATTCTACAAGTCTCTGAACTCTACTGGAGGGATGAACACCATTCTTCCAAAAGATATTTCCTCATTTGGTGTTTTGATGATGGTGGTGGAGAGCGCTGTCTAACACGTCGGTCCAAAATCTCCCATAGGTGTTCAGTTGGGTTGAGATCTGGTGACTGCGAAGGTCACAGCATATGATTCACATCATTTTCATACTCATCAAACCATTCAGCGATCCCTCGTGCCCTATGGATCCTGGAAGAGACCGCTCCCATCAGGATAGAAATATTTCATCATAGGATAAAGATGATCACTCAGAACAACTTTGTATTGATTTGCAGTGACCCTCCCCTCTAAGGGGACAAGTGGACCCAAGTGGATCCTGCATTGACATTCTCAGTCACCTGAGGAAGAGTTGCTCCTCTGTTTTTCCTGACATATCGCACTAACACACGAGCATTACACTCATCAAGTGTGCGCTGTCGACCACAATTCACGACCCTGTTTACTGAAGTCTTTCCCACAGATCTAAATGCAGATGTCACTTTAGTCACTGTTCCTACTGAAACACGAGCCAGTTGAGCTCTTTGTGACTGAAGCTCCTGCCATCCATGCCCCAACAATGAACCCTCTTTCAAAGTCACTTAGATCTTTTCCTCTTGTCATCTTGATACAAAATCAGAATCAGCTGGGCCTGCTCAGCATTTTTATACATGCCACAGAGCATGATTGGATGTTAATTGCTTAATTGTACCATGCAGTGCACTTGTGTGGAAGCATCTGCATTGGTTATGTTTCTCCGCTCACTTATTCAGGTCTTTCCTTTAATTTGTCACCCGTCTGTATGTATTAGGTTTACTGATGTGCAAACTGTATTATGCTCCTGTTCCCTGCTATTATTATCTAACCAGCCTTCTTTAAACCACTCCTCCCTTTAAATATTTCAGATAGATGTGCTATAAGAAAAGCAAAGCTGCAAAGATTAGTCGGTTAATCATTTAACAGAAAATTAATCAGCTACTATTTAGATAATCGATTAATTGTTTAAGTGATTTTTAAGAGAAAAAAAATCTCGTTTATGCTTCTCTAATGGGATAATTTGCTGCTTTTCCTCATCATTACAGTACATTGGGTTTTTGACTGTCAGAATAAACAATCACCTTGGGCTCTAGTCAGTTGTGATGGGCACTTTTACCTGTTTTCTGATGTTATTTAGATCAAATGATTAATCGATTAATGAAAGAAAAAAGCGGTAGATTAATCAATTATGAAAATAATCATTTGTTGCAGCCTAAAAAAAAGCACTGAAAAAAACCTAAAACAGTATATTGCTCTGCATACAGTTTTAAAAATCATCCCTTTCTCTTTAGTTGTCTGCATGGCCACAGCCCGTCAGTTTGACACAGCTTTGTTTACGATGAAAATCACAGTTTAGAGATCAGTTTAACTCCATCAGGACTATCGCCAGCTGAGAGACTGCAGTAGAAATGCATATAAAATGACAAAGCCTGCTATATCGAATCAGAGTAATTTATTAACTTTATTTAGTTAATTTCAAAGTTAATAAAATTAACTTCGCTAATTGACATTAAGTTGTGAAAAATTTGAAGGATTAACCCTTTAAAGTTATAATCTCGAAGACTTTCATTTCGTGGTCTTTTGTGGCACCTATGGCGATAAGTGGTAATTGCGGGTGTGTTTTTGGACCTCACTTTCCAAGTTTCCTCGTCTGTAGTCATCAACCTTTTCTTTGTTCAGCAATAGTCACCGTTTACTCACAACACTAGCAGAGACCAGAAACAGTGGGCTGCTTCACACACATTTGAGTTGAAGAGCGAGTCTGTTGTGTTAAAAGCCTAACGGTGCGCCACTTGTGATTTTTCTGGGTCGTAATACTGTGAATGCTGCAGGCTTTCATCAGTGGGCCATAGGCTCAATCACCATCGTGTTACCTCATTCGGCAATACAGAGTGACTTTACAGACGTTTATTTAAACGAAAATCTTTGAGATTATAACTTTTAAGTCATCCATTAAATAAAACATACCAAACCTCTTACATGAGAATATTTGATGCTTTCCTGTGCTTCTTATCATTGAGAAAGTCATGATTTTGGGGGTTATGGGCAGGTAATCACACAACTAAGATGGGGGGGGGGG
>NTHP01000329.1:17446-61145 GCA_003416845.1 Oplegnathus fasciatus
GGGGGGGGACCCTAAAGTTGACCCTAAAATGGGCTCAACTCAAGTACAACGATTTACTTGCTGACTTATATCACTGACAATGCAATTTATATGCATTTACATGAAATTTATTGGTATCATTAAAACACATTTCAACTTGTCATCTGATACCCTACTGTTATTGTGAAAATGGTGCGGTCGAAACACTTGGCCAGTCGGATGTGCAGAGCACACATGTGCATATCTCAAGGAAATTGAATCGAACGCAACTGGATTTTTGGTTTTGTCTGTGAAGACGTTTCACCTCTCATCCAAGAGGCTTCATCAGTTCGTGCTTGTTTGACCAGGCTAGACTGGTCCAACTAGCTGGTGTGGAGATCTGGGTATTTAACCTTTTAGGAGGCGGTCACAAGGCCAATGATGTCATTGGGTCGTTGGTGTTCCATTTGCCAACGACAGTCGTTAGAGTGACGGTCGTTGGGGATGGTGAAACGATGGTTTCGACTTCGTTAGTGCTCTATTGTGTTATAACGACAGTCTTTGGAGTCACCTGAGGCCATTTGTGAACGGCTGTTGTTCTTAGAGGTTAAGTTGTTGAATCTCCTGGGAAGAGATGAAAGGGCAGCATTGTAAATTGGAGACAGGTGATGTCGCAGACCTCCTCCTCTGTTTAGAGATGGTTTTTCTATTTAGGTATAGATGGCTTCCTTTACTCCTCTTTCAAACCATCTATCCTCTCTGTCCAAGATGTGAACATTGCTGTCCTCAAAGGAGTGGGCTTTCTCCTTGAGATGTAAATAGACAGCAGAGTCTAGGCCTGAGGAGTTAGCCCTCCTGTGTTGGGCCATGCGTTTATGTAGCGGTTGTTTGGTTTCACCAATGTAGAGGTCCTTGCATTCCTCGTTGCATTGGACTGCATACACCAGGTTGCTTTTGTGAGTGTGTGGTGTTCTGTCGTTGGGATGTACCAGTCTCTGTCTGAGTGTGTTGCTGGGTTTGAAATACACAGGGATACGGTGTTTGTTAAAGATCCTCCTGAGTTTTTCCGATACCCCAGACACATACGGGATGACTATGTTATTTCGTTTGTCTTGTTTTTGTTCCTCAACCACTTTGTTGGTATTCTTTCTGGAACCCGCTGCAGTTTTCACAAAGGTCCAACTGGGATAACCACAAGTTTTGAGGGCACCCCTCAGGTGCTTGTGCTCTTCCCCTTGGGCCTGCAAGCTTGTGGGTACATTATCAGCTCTGTGTTGTAGGGTTCTGATAACACCCAGTTTGTGTTCCAGGGGGTGATGTGAGTCAAAAAGGAGGTACTGGTCTGTGTGTGTGGGTTTCCTGTATACCCCAATGTGGAGGCTTCAATATCGAATTTTGTTCATTTTAATTACAGCTTGCTCAAATATTAAATTAGCAGCCCGAGTAAGCTTTAAAATGAAAAAGAGTCATTAAAGTTTTGAGAGTTCATCTCTGAAATCAAATTCTACAACAAGTCCTTACCAATTAACTTCGTCTCGCTCAATGGAAGAGCTGCACCAAGCTGCCATGTCTGGCTGACACATGCTGTGGTGTATTCTGCTATATATTGATGATGAAGTATTATATTTAAAATATCGTTTCATCCTGTCAATAGCCCACAGCTCCAGCTCACATAACAGGGTGCTACCAGCCACGTTTCATAAAAGGCTGACTCGGCTCAAGCTAACAGTTAGCTTCCTGAGTTAAACCTTCACCTAACTCTAGCTTAACATTCCTCAAACCTATACAACAGACAATTCACAAATACAAAGACATGACGGTGAAGAAAGCGAAACGTACTAACCTTCAGGGTCCACAAGTTTTATTCCACACAGCTCTGACCTCGGTCCCACAGCTGCTGCCGCTGCACACGCTTGAGCCCTGTAACTTCCGCTGACAAGACAAGGTACCGGGAGAATTTTTCAGAATAAGAGTATATACTACGCAAGTACGCAGATCACGCGTCCTTGCGTTCTGGACAGGGGTGCCGCCAGAGATTTTGGACCCCATGAAAGAATATATTATTGGGCCCCCATAGATCACCATCACCATGCAGGCCATTGTAACAAACCACACCTGGAAAAGCCATTTGATGACCTCAAATAATAATAATAATAATAATAATAATAATAATAATAATCACCAATTCGGAATACAGTAGAGATAATTAAAGAGAGGTAATTAACATCGAATGTTAATTAGTCTACCGGCATTGAGCATTGGTTATAACATGATAATATATAATGTATCCTATAATAGTATTTCAACTACCAACATTTTCTGATTACTTTCTGATGAACGCTGAGCAGCTTTGCACATACTACTTATGTATGCTAATACTATAATTTTGTATATGGTATACTATAATATAGTAATATATATAATATCTGAAGAATTACTTTATGGGTCATTCCATACCAACTCACCCAGAATTCAGAACTTTTCCCACTTCATGTTATGGATTTCCTTGAAAAAAATAATGTGAAAACTTAGTTATGAATTTTTGAAGTTTCATCATGTCATCATTTTTGCCATTCTTTGTATGTGTACTCAATTGCTTATTTATCACTGGATTGGGTTGAAATTTGTGCTGAACATCCAAGAAACTCTAAGGATAATTGGCAACATGTATTCATGTAAATAGTTGTTGCTGAATAAAAATAAATACATTTTACCTGAACTAAGAATCTTTAATTTTCAAAAATTAACATCTCCGCTTGTGTTCACTTTCTTTTAGATTTCTTTTGATTCTGTGTAGTATTAATATCACAGAAGTCACTAAAAACGTTATTTGGTCCTGCATAAAAAGTGCTACAGATCTTGTTAAATATCACTTCAGAGCTTAAAAAAAAACACTTTCTAAGACATTTTGACTATATATTTTTTTTGAAAAGTGTTAATATTCATTGTAGATATAAAAAAAAAATAAAGATGTAATAAATTATTACTCCTTCATCATTTAATAATTTTTTGAAAATAGCTCATTTTTTTGTACTTTTCACTGGCTGTAATATTACATTCAGCGGTTTCATTTCACAGGTAGATATTTATACTACGTTGACTTCAAGGTTTTCTGTCTCTGTGTGATACCTACTGAGGCTGATTGTCATTGGGTTCAGGAAATTTGCAAGTTACAGAGCTGTACACAGCTGTAACAAGTCAAGGTACACAAATATCTGCCTGGGAAATTAAACCACTGAATGTGATTCATGTGCATGTGAATTACAACTGTTAAGTTATTTCGTAGATATCTATGTGTATAAACAATAACGATTCTGCCATATCTATTTATTTATTATTCAGGAAACAAGCATTTTTAAAGTTGTTTGTTTGTTGTCTTGCGGACAGACCTGACAAAGCATAAAATGAGACTTTTTACAAATCGGGATCATGATGTAGTTATTTCCGCATCCTTTTGATCCGTTTATTGCAATTAATTAATTGTGTGCGCTCCATTGTTGTGGTTGCTTCCATGGTGCCGAACTGACCCGGAAGTACATTTCCCTGCTATGTCTCTTCCGGGGCTCCGTACAGTTCATCTCGAACGAGCCTGATGCCTGTAAAACGGCCATGCTCCGCGTAACCTCTTGGGGCGCTGCAGGCAAATCAGACGTTTTTTTTCGTGGCGCTGTTTCGGTATACTAATACTTCCGGTGTATGTTGCAGGGGCTCTGCAAGTGGGGTTTTTTGTCAAATTTATAAAGCATTTTGTGAAACACAAAACGAGTTGACTGGTCTCTGGACTATCTATTAAGGTTCAGCGGATTCGCTGTACCTGAAGCCAAACATGGATATCCCCAATCCCCCGGAAGGTGAGCAGTACGCGGCAGCGTTGTCTGATTTTCATTGAACGTTGGCTAGCACCCATGCTACTTCGAGCTACTGCTATACAACACGTCGTCCAAGTTTGCGATTTCCTTATTTTTCCAATATGTTTTTCAAATTTGGGGCCATTATCAAACTCCCGATAAGTCAGATATAAAGTTAACGTTAGTCTAGTAGCCAGAAATGGGTCATATTGACTGTATATGACATCGTCACTGCGTATCCTACAGTCAGTGTTGTGTAACGTAAAGAAGAAGAAGAATTACTGTTTTGATCCACTTGGGGAAAATCTCTATTGTTATTTTTCGCACACACACATTGGGCCGAAATACACACATGCACACACAGGACCCATAGACCTGCAGTTGTTGTGGAGAGATGTTAGAGTGATGGACTGCCACATGGTCAGGCGCCCCGAGGGGTTCGGTGCCTGGGTCGGACGCCTCGGCATTGCCCAGGAGGTGAACTGTCACCTCTCCATACCAGTCTACACTCCGTGCTGAAAGGTCCGGTTCCTGAGCCAAGTCCCCACGGACTGAGCTACTGCCGCTAAGTTATTAAGACAGCGATTTCCAGTACAGACTATGAATTAGGATCGCCCCTCCTCAGGCAAATCGTCTAATATCTCTGTGTAAATACAAATCAGGTTCCATGAAAATCGTTAGATGCCTATACACAGTTGATAGTGTGTGTCTTTAGCAGGAATTGGGATGTTCAGGATTAAAAGCACAAGATCAGATGAACAATGCATTTCACTTGTTAAGATGTTGCATTCCATTTTCAGATGATGGTCAGAAATAGCCCTAGTTTGTGCCTCTTTGGTTTTTCTGACAGATAAATACCCAGGCAGCAATCTTTGAAACCCCCAGTAGATCGTTTCAATACACTTAACCCTGTTTTGAATTATTATTATTATTATTTCCAGAATCCTCAAAGACTCCTCTAACCACCTGGATGAAACAATATTCTGTCCGCTGCCTAGTAAAAAAAAGACTTTTAACCAGTTTCCCAAGTTGCAGCAGTGTTTCCTAATCCAATCATACATAGCCTGAAGTGACATATTTCCTTGCTCAGTTTTTACGACGTGAACCAAGTAAAATTTTTATTGTCATTATTTATTTTTCATTCAGATTGGTACAAAAGTATTTGACGATTCTGGAAAAACCTTCAAAACGGAGGTAAATGTTGCTAAACAACCTCTTGTCTTTTTCAAAGATCACTGGATATTTATCTTTCATAAAAACTGCTTAGTTCTGTGACTGGAATATAATGGCCATACATAAGAGACACAAACCGTGGCCAAATCAGAATAAATGTTCTAAAAGTGTAATTGTAATTTCTTTCTTTCATTTGTTATTTATTTGTCATCACTTCTAGACAGATCACCAGCTGTCTCAGCCTTGACTGTATTTTTTTCCTCTTCTCTTTTCTGGTGCAGATCAAGAACTGAGGAATGTCATTGACAAGCTGGCCCAGTTTGTCGCTCGGAACGGGCCAGAGTTTGAAAAGATGACAATGGAGAAACAGAAGGACAACCCTAAGTTCTCCTTCCTCTTTGGGGGAGAATACTTCAGCTACTACAAGTGCAAGCTTGCTATGGAGCAACAGCAGCGTATGTAGTTAAAGGGACCGTCCACCATAAAACAACAGAATTTGCATATAGATGTCTGTATGATGTTGGAATGTTCAGTTCCCAATGCATGCAACTGTGTCAACTTGTATTTAAGGAATATAACCCCATTAGAAGACCTTGTGCATTTACAGAAAGTCTCTATTATTTCCAGTTCTGGGAGAAATAGTTGATTGAACTCTCCAACATCATATTCACATCACAGAATAATTATTCTGTTTTAGAGTGGATTTTTCCTTTGTGTTTATAGACATCCAGAGCCTGACTTAGTAGCATCCCTATCATGCAAATACTGTACTTACTCTCACTTACCTACTTCATTGTGCTTACTTTTAGCACAGGGTAGCTCTTAATGTCTGCTGGTTTCTACAGTAGAGCAACAATACAACCACAAGCTGCCTCATCTTCTAGGCCATGTTCAAGTACCCACAGTTGGCACCCAATACCAGCTAGTATTTCTTAATTGAGTTAGTGTTCTTTGATCAGGTTTCTCATAATTCAGATCAGAATGTTGCCTAGTTGTTAGTCGTATTTAGGCATGGTTCTTATTAGTGGTGGGGGATATCACTATATATATACTGTGAGAGGACATACAGTACATTCGTCAGCTGTCAGAGATTTTGCCATACCATTCAAACCATACTATTTAATATCTCCATGTCCTTTAATATCTCTGGGTGCATTAGACAATTGTGGGCAATAGGTGCGCTTCAAAACCTGAATCGTTAACACTTTGCGGCACGTAAACCATACCACATGTACTAACATCGTAAACAATACAGACTAAAAAACACACATTTTGCATGGCCTATTGTGGCTGAATCCAAATGGAAAAAAATACTGTTATTGTAAGAGCCACATGTATTAAGGCTTCTGTAACCAAATTCAGGTATACCACAGTGCCCAGCCCTAAACAAGACCACTGTCCCCCAAATAGATATCCTAAACCTCTTGAAACCTCGTCCTTTGTGGCCTTGTAGTGGAGACCAAGTTGTTAGCTGTAGCTGAAAACGTCAGGCCCAGTTCACATCTTAGAGGGAAATTCTGGTTTAATACAAACTTGGTCTTATTGTCGTAGTTTTTTTGGCCCTCATTCCTACTAATGACTTTGGCCTTGAGTCCAGCAGTTACTTAGTTACTTATTGAGTACGATGTTATCATAACTGATTGGAATGATGGCCAGAAGTACAGAAATAAGACCCAAGTTTTAATAAGCTGGATTTTTTCTTCAACATTTGATATGTGCTTTATTTGGTCATTTGTATGACTCTATCCTCTCCATCCTGTCCCCCGAATGAGAAGAGTTGTGTGTGTATGTACCCATCATGGTAGATACAAGCAGGCCAGAGCTGAATGTGTTGTTGTATGGTGAAGAGGACTTACTGTATGTGAGAAGCGAACATCTGAGCAACTAAGTAGTGTTTGTTGAAAATACAAAAGCAGAAAATACAGTCTCAGTTTAATACCAATGCCTCTATATGACCTACATAAGCAAACGAGACCAATAGCGAGAAGATTGGCTATTTCTATTAGTTTCTGATAGTTATTCTTGATGCCTGCCACCGGGTTGGATTTTTCCACGAAATCGCGCTGGCGCTGAGGTTTGCTCCAGCTGAATTCAAGTTGCTTCAGCCACTAACTGAAGGTCCGTCTCTGTAGCTGCCGCCCGCTTTCCTCCCAGCGAAGTAGTCTCCTTGCAGCAGGGAGTGAAGTGGACGGAACACGTAACCTCACGTTAGGTGAAACACTACCACCTTTGTCCACAGGCACCGCCAAAATCAACACAAAATGAAAAATTCCATTGAGCTGCTTGAAAAAAATATTTGTCTTTAAACAGTGCCAGAAGAACGCCCGTAATTAAAGATATAATCTTGAAGATTTTCATTTAAATAAACGTCTGTTAAGTCACTATCTATCGCCGAATGATGCAACACAATCGTGATTTGAGCCTATGGCCCACTGATGAAAGCCTGCAGCATTTGCAGTATTGCGACCCGGGTGCCGGTGGCGACTTTCCCGGAAAAATCACAAGCGGCGCACAGTTAGACTTTTAACAAGGCTTTTAATGCAACAGACTTGCTCTTCAATTCACCTGTGTGTGAAGTGGCGTACTTTTTTCCGGTCTCTGCTAGCGTTGCGAGAAAACGGTTACTATGGCCGAAGAAACAAAGAAAAGATTGATGACTACAGACGATGAAACTTGGGAAGTCAGGTCCACAAACACATGTGCAATTACCGCTTATGCCATAGGTGCCACGAAAGAGAACGAAATGAAAATCTTCGAGATTCTAACTTTAAATACCAAAAGTTTTCTTAAAACAATAGTTCCAAAGTTTGGCAAATACGCTTGTTCGCTTTCTTGCCGAGAACTAGATGAAAAGATTTATATTACTCTCATATCTGTCTGACTGGAAGCAAGGGGGGAGACAGCTAGCCTGGTTGTGTCTGAAGGTAACTTATCCATCTACCAACACCTCTAAATGTTACTAATTAACATGTTGCATCTTGTTTGTTTAATCTGTGCAAAAACTGTATAAAATCGAGACAGTGGGCTACGTGTGCGACTATTTCTTGGCTGGAAGTGCTTGGAGACTTCCTGAAGTCCTGCCACAACGTGTTCATTCGTGAGCTTTGGAGGTGCTGGTTGGCAAATTTTGTTACTTTTGGACAAAGCCAGACTAGCTGTTTCCAGTCTTTGTGCTAAACTAAGCTAAGCAGCTGCTGGCTGTGACTTTATATTTACCGTACAGACATGAGAGTGTCATTGATCTTCTCATCTAGCTTGCGGCAAGAAACCAAATAAGTGTATTTCAGAAAATGTTAAACTATTCCATTAAAAAAAAACGCAAACTAACTTGTCACAAGTGCATCGCTTGTACATCTTCCCCCTCCAAAGACCAATTGTATTTTATGCTATAAGACAAAGTAGCAGGCCTGAGCTGCCATGAGAAATGTCAGAGTGTGGAGGCCTGTTGAGACTTACAACTTGAGGTCTTGTTAAAAAAGAAAAAGCAGAAAAGTCTTCATGAATTCTTAAAGAGAGAAGCACCTCAAGAGAAATTACCTTGGCGCTTTTGAATTAAACACCACTACCTGGCATCAGTGTTTCTGTGGTGAAAAGAGAGCGAGAAAAGGAGAAGGGAGAAGAAGAGAAATGGGTGTAGTTGTGGTTGGGTGCAGTGTATGATGGGTATATGCAATCATTGAATGCTACATGGAAGTATTTACAGTATTTATATGGAATAATAGAACTTGATTAAGCTAATCTTAAAAAGGTCCCATTAAATCAGAACACACAAATCTGTTGAATAGATATCACACGTGATATTTAGCAATTCCTAAACTAGGTTTGGTGACCCTGTAGTGAATCCATTAATAGGCATTACAGTGTACGTAGTAGTATTTATAAGTCTGCATGTATGTAATCGCCAATGGTATTGAGTTCAAACATCACATGAACCGCCGCCTTTTAATTCTGCTAATTCCTATTCCACACATCCAACCTCGCTGGAGAGACTGTACACTACCATCTGTCTACGCTGTCAATATCCAAGAAAAATCCATGCATGCAAACTCCCCTTCAGGCAGACAAACATGACGGGGAAATGGCAGACTGTCAGTAAAACAGAGCAGAAGTATCAAAGTCTTGAGCGTTGGGAGTGTTGTCCACAGTGGCATGAAGAATGATCTGACCTGGGCCATGATGGAATGGCCTCTAACCTTGCACAGGCTTATCTCTGCCGCATCCACCTTCACCTCGCCCACACAAATCCAACCTAGAAGCCTTTTAGAGGGGATTTTCTGAGGAGGGCAATCTCTTGGTTTTTCAGAAACTGCAAGAGTAAAACAGACGAGAGCCAAAACCTTTTGCCCTCCAGGCTATCAGCTGGCCTTGTAGGTTTGGCTGCAGTGTGCACGTGCAGTTGCGAAATGCTTGGCAGGAGTACAGTGAGTGTTACAAATAAGTAACAGATAACCGCTCAAGATCGTTAAAGGTCACTAATGTACCTCTTTCATCAACTATAGAAAACTCCTACAGTGTTGTCTTTTGAGAGCCTGGTGAGGGACATCTTTTTAATCCACTCGTTGTTCCTCCTTTCACCGTACCGTGCCATTTTCTGCAGAAAGAGACAGGTACAATGGATTACACTGAGACTTCAGTGAGAGGAGGCAATGGACAAACAAGTACCTCCTTAACACACACACACACACACACACACACACACACCAGAGGATGACAAGCAGCAGATTGTATTTGTTTTAGCATGTTTTTATTAGAGACTATGTGGAGAGTGACAGGAAAGGTGGGCAGCAGAAAATGGCTGATAAAATAAATATAAGATAAATATTATGAGGCTGATTCAAACCTGCAACATTCAAAGTAAATGGCATGCATCTTAGCCTGCTGGGCTGACATTGTTCCCCAAAACATATCACTTTTCACTCAAACCTCCCCTGGGTTCTCCAGAATTTTCCTTGATGTGATAGGATTAGAGCTAAGCCTTGACCCAGCAGGTGCCACGGATCCTTTTGGCTCATCTCAGTTTAGCATGGAAAACCTACTACGTATATACTGCAGCGCACCAGGGAACCGTACTCCACTCTATTTAAAGAAATTACGTTCATACTTTAGTGCCAGCCCATTCATTACAACTCCTGGTGGAGAAAATCTAGGATCCATGCCACCTCTCAGACTGAAAGAGAATGTGATTTAAAGCAAAGGTTCATCATTTTGGGAAATATGCTTATTTGTTTTCTGGCAGAGAGTTAGATCAGAGGAGGCTACAGCCAGCAGCTGCTTAGCTTAATTTAGTACAAAGACTGAAAACAAGGAAGAACAGCTAACCTGCCTACCTGCACCTAAAGCTCATTAATTTAATCTGTATAAAAACTGAAGTGTAAAAACGATAATTTGCCGTTTTACACGGAGTTATGTGCCAGACTATTTTGATCTGCCGGTCCCTTGGCAACTGCTCAGAGGCAAGAAATATTTGTTCTCATAACCCCCTGTCAAACGGCAAATTGTCGTTTCTAAACTGTGGTTTCATCTGGATTAAATTAATAAAATATAATGTGTTAAATACTGAGATTTAGACGTGCTGGTAGGCAAGTTTTGTTACCTTCAGACAGAACCAGGCTACTTGTTTCCCCTTGTTTCCAGTCTTTATGCTAAGCTAAGCTAACAGGCTGCTGGCTGTAGCTTTATATTTTACGGACAGACACGAGAGTGGTACTAATCTTCTCACATAACTTCCTGCCAGAAAATGAATAAGTGTATTTCCCAAAATGTCAAACTATTCTTTTAACAGAATTTTCAAAAGAATTCTGTATTTTAGAAAAATCACTGCTGCATTCAGCATGCAGTTTTAACAACAGCGGGTCTTGAAAGATGACTGCATCTTTAGGGTGGCAAAAGGGTGGCGTTTTATCATAAGTATAGTCAGCTCCACATACACACACAGACACATCCCACACTTCCTGAGTGCTGCATCACATTTGCCAAGATCAATACAAAGTTCATATGAGGGCTTTTAAGGTAAGCTTAGCTTTCCTTTTCATAGGGACTGGAGAGAGGAGCATTATTGTGTGTGTGTGTGTAAGTCACGGTTGAGTGGAGATCCTCCTAAGTCTGGACCTTTGTGGAGTTGAGGCGTGACTCACGGTTTACCCCGCTGCTGCATGCTGCGCCGTGTAAGAGACCACATAGTGGATGAGGTCCATCAATAATTCAACAAAGACAGACTTCCTCTCTCCCTCTCCCCTCGGTGTTCTGCCTCTGTTTCTAACTGACTGAATCTTCCATATACTTCCACAAACAGCCTCCATCTCTGGACTCCCTCATCCGCCTGCCTCTCTGCCAACCCGGCCGTCCCAAACCACTTAAAACATGCTGCATCGTGCTTCCAAATCTAAATCTGAGGCCCACCCAAGTAATCTTTGGCTTTTAAGGATTTTTTTTTCTACACTTGAAACAAGACATCAAGCTTTTTGTGATCATGTAAGATTAGGGCTACACAGAGTGCTAATCCTGCTCCGGATGCTTTATGTCAGATGTGGGCATCGCTAAGTAAGATGTTAAACTTGGAGGAGTTAAAAGAGGGGTGTTTTAGAGGGTTTTAGGAGATGATATTTGGACCACACAGTGGCTCAGTGGTTAGTGGTTACTACTGCCTCGCAGCAAGATGGTACCTCACTGACTGAAGCCTTTCTATGAAGCGTTTCTTTGTTCTCCCCTGAGTTAGTGTGGCTTTACTTCGGGTGTTACAAAAGACATGCATGTTAGGTTTTAGGAACACTCCTGTCATTGGCCTTCTCCAAGTCACTGGATTTCAAATTAAGTATATTTGACACTATTTCTGGCAATTTTCCAAAAGCATGTGCAGTTCTTTATTTAAAGCAGCTCAATGGAACTTTTCATTTTGTGTTGATTTTGTCGGTCTCTGTGGACAAAGGCAGTATTGTTTCACCTCACGTTAGGTTACATGTTCCCTCCACGTCACTCCCCGCTGCAAAGAGACTATTTTGCTGGGAGGACAGCGGGCGGCAGCTCCGGAGACTGACCTTCAGTTAGCGGCTGAAGCAACTGGAATTCAGCCAGAGCAAACCCCAGCACTGTTTAGTCTGATTTCGCAGAAAAATCCGACCTGGTGGCAGGCATTAAGAATAACTATTAGAAACTAATAGAAATAGCCAATCTTCTCGCTGTTGGTCTCATTTGCTTATGTAGGTCATATAGAGGCATCGGTACGAAATTGAGACTGTTTCATAACCAGTTAAAAACTCCATAGAGCTGGTTTAATACTTCACACAGAATGCTTCTTCCTACTTTCCATCAGTAATCCATCAGTGAACATCAAGATTGGATTTACTTTTGTCAAAGTAACATTGTTGCGTGGGTCGTTTAGGTGAAGCTACCAAATTCACATCAGTTTTATTACATTATCTGTTAACCCATATGATGTGCAGTGTGATAATTTCAGATCTCTCTGCAAGTTGACTTTCATGCTGTACAGAAATAAATAGAAAACAGTGAATCGGAACCAAATGTAGGAATTGCTCTTGTACAATCCAGTATGTGCTCTTTTTCCAGTGGTTGTCGCTGGTGTCGTCTTACAGGTGGAACAAATCCAATATGCCTTTTATTACATAATAAAACGGATACAATTGTGTTCAGACATTTAGTACAAGCAACACATTATGATGACTGCACCAGCCAAAACTTAGTTGGGCCGTATCTAGAAAGCATACTTTAATATTAGAGGAAAGGACGGTCAGTGCAGGAGCTTTTCAGTGGGATTATCAAGAGGGATGAGAGAGGTTATTCAGGAGTTTTCAAATGTGTTTACTCAGAGCATTATAGCGCTTTGAGGGAAAACGTCTGCCTCCCTTTGACCATTACCTCACACGAAGTGTAGGAAATGCCAGCAGGCTCCATTTCCTGCCTAAACCATTGATTCCATATGATGCAAATGCATGAGAGAGATGACAGCCTCCATTAAACGATACATTAGTGGGCATTATACTGCTAATCCCAGGAACTTTAGGAACCTACTAATCTGGATTACAGCATTTTTAGATCATTTTATAGCATCGTTTGTCAATCCCGCTATACAAAGTTATTCTCCTCTCCTTTGGTTTCCTTTTCATCTTAACCTCTTGAACCTGGAGATGTTTTGCTCATCTTTCATTTGAATTCCAGTCTTTTCGTATTGTCACGACATGTCTCAGTAAGGCATATATTCTGAAACTAAAACTGTTCAGGCTTTTGAGAAATGCTGTCATTTGGCACGTGAGCAGTATCATATACTATAATCTGGGGATATGCTTTATGAAAAACGCATTTTGACACAGTTTGCGTCCGCGGGGTTGAAGGTTAATGGCCAGATCCGCTCAGTGAGCTGGGGCTCTGTATATGTAAATAAAAACACCCTTCCTCCCAAAGCAGACATCACTTCAAAATGTGTTTGCTAAAAAGGTGCCTGCTACAGACACAAACAAATCTGGCCCTATTTTCAAATATTAAAGCAGTGGAAGAGAGGGGTTTATGCAGCAGACTGATGTCAAACAGTCACAAATGCTGCCGTGTCAAAGGAGTTTGTCATCTGAGACAACAACCCAACAGTGTGGACTGTGTACTAAATTTAGTATACTGCTTTCATGGTTGATTTAACCTACATTATGTTATATTAAAACTATCCAAAATCATTGTTTGGAAACTATTTGATCTAGGTGTATATTCCATTACACTACAATTCAGTTCATCAAAAATGTTGCATTTCCTGCTTTTGTTTGCCATTAAATTAATTTCATGTTGTCAATGTCTTTCAAAAACCTTGCACATTTAAAAATTTGCTAAGGAAAAACAGGTCATTTTTGTCCACTGATGGTTAACACTCAACCTTTGACCATGACCTTAATTTTACATTACATATATATGTGTTTTTGGAACCATCAATTAGTTCTATCCATATTTAGCACAAAAAATGCAATTGTACAATCATAATGTAGAACATTTCCACTGATATTTGGGTGTACTATGTACTCTAAAATAATGCTAACTTGTATTATAATTGCAACAATTATTGGCCCATTCTTACTGATTAGTCTTGAATATCTGATTCATATTGCTCTCNAATGCATGTTTCTTTTCTTAAAGACAAATCTCTGACATTTGAAGGGTTCTTTTGTAAAAACAAATATCTCCGTTTTTATTTATTTTCCTAAATCATGTTTTTTTGGGCACTCAAGGGAATATCAGTCAAAAAGGTGTTGGTTTGTTCATTTGAAGAATGGCTTTTATCTGTTTTTGCAAATGAACTCTTCATTCGCTCTCACAAAATGGCAGGACAAAAAAATAAAATCATATGTTAGTAGCAATTCAGAAATAAAATTGACATTTTTCAGGATTTGTTTGTCTTTTCGCAAGTCAGTGTGGTGCATTCATCAGCATAAAAACAACATTAACATCTGGAGCTCATCCCTATCTTGTTACTCTTCTCTGTGTAACAGCAAACCACAGAGAGCCTCTGCACAGGAAATCACATCGAGTTTTCCATGATGTGTTCACTCTGAGAGCAATCAGACCACAGCATGTCTGACTCATCCCAACACTTGAATCTAAGAGACCAGCTTATCAGCTATCTTATTATAGAAACGCAGACAGACGGACACCACGGCCAATTTTACCATGTAATCTGGCACTTCTGCCTCTATGCTGTCGGCAGTTCCATGTAAAGGTGATAAAGAAGAGATTGAACGGATATAAAAATCCCAAGTTTGTAGATGTCAACAGGGCACAGGCCTTGTTTGCTGTGAATTCAAATAACTTGGAACCTGAAATTTTGTGAGCTGAATGAGGAAATACACCACACTACATAACATTCAAAGATCATCAATGAATTGATTTTTTTTAAATAGTTGGACAGATCCATGAAATTCAAATCATACAGTTTTGCAACAGATCCATCTTCACTGTAAAAAGAACAAATTGCTCTCAAAAGGCCCTAAAACCATATCTAATCGTTCACATTACAATGAATCCAACTGCTGTTCACAAATCTTTCTTTTGACAACAGCTAAACTGTAATTCTGAACACAACATGAAAGACAATGAGAGTGCCTTTACTGCACTGTCAGTAATTGAATACCTTGTGGAAAAATTACTGAAGAGTGCTTGCCAAGAGGTGAGAGGTTGCCATGGAAACATATTCAAAGGAAAGAAGACCTGTTCGCCAAGATCTTAACAAAACATCTGACTCAGCCAAGATATTTGTTATTAGTCAGACATTACTGGCATGGCTACCAGCAGTTCAGAGATATCGAACATTACAGTTTACAGTACAAACAGAGCACAGGCACATAATAGTCAGATTAAAGGAATCTTATTATGAAATAGGGAGTGATAGATGTTAGTGCATAGGTAATAATGCATCAAATATGAGGGATATGACATCTTCAATGAGTGAGTGAAACTGATAAGAGCAAAAATAAAGATACTAGGAATAAATGGAATAGAAGAAATAAATCCCCATGCCACAGCAGATGTCATCTTATGTAAAGCAAACAATGAGCCTCTCGCTCAGTTCCTCTGGCATCCTCTGCGCTTCAGTCCATTAGCTTGACGCCGCAGTCAACGGATCATTAGGCCCCATCCGCTTCAATAATGCAAAAAGAGCAAACCAAGCAAACACCTCACAGCCTTATCTGCCTCTCACCTCTCAACACGGCAGGAGGCCAACTGGGTAAACAACACATTATCCAACCAATACTGTGCAACAACTGGCATCATAAACTGTGTGCAGGCACGTGTGTCTAATTGACTGCAATGCAACTATAAACAAGTAGAGAAGGAGTGAATATGTGGGTTGTCACATGTGCACAGTTATTCTCTACACCACTGTAAATGTAAAATATCTTTACTAAGGGTACATAGAGCGGTTAAAATGATCAAAAAAATGGGTGTCACCTGGGAAAGTGTGTACACATTAGTTCTTAAAGTACTGTTTTTACATGCAAAGATAAATAAATCTGAATATCTTGCCAGTCAGCCATTGCTTCACTTGTCTCTGGAAATGGAGTTGACATCATATGCAGGGCTCCTGATGACAAATGGCAGATAGTAGCAGAGAGGTTAGGGCTTTGTGATTTGACATCCCCGCTGATGGATATCGCAGCCCTGCCCGCATTAGGGACAGAGCAGCCAATGACGGGACCGCTTTTGAACCAGACGGCTGCGCGACCAAACCAATGGGGGCGGAGCTGCTTTGTTTCCCTGCCTGCATGGCTCTGCTTAGTGCGCACATGTGACCGCAGAAGGCGCTTACTGCTATTTAAACATCATCGACTGGGTGCTGAAGTGGACAGCTCCCCCCCCCACCCCCGTGCAGATAAACACGCACCAAAACACAATGGCTCGCTTGGCTCCCTGTGACGGACGCTTTGAAGCCTTTCTCTCTTTTTAAACTCCCAGTGAAGATCTCCATTTTTCAGCAGCTGCTGCGCGTCATCTCTGAACATTTAACTGACTTATTTGAAGCCACTGGAGAGACGAGCACCGTGTTCTCTCCTGGCGGATGTTGTGACACCTGTAGCTGAATCTGGATCTCAATCTCATATGAAAAAAAACCCCGGAGGTTGGGATTGTTTCACATCCATTCACCAACCGCCCTGCAGGAGAGGTGCTCCGGCGCTGTTTGATCTCGAGCGGGGAAGCGCAAAGGTAGTCTAAAGCCATTTACGGACGCATTAATTTCTAAGCCGCTCTCTGTGCCTGCTTGCAGACAGGAAGGAGCATGGATAGAGAGGAATTTGCTCTGACTAGTGCGCTGAGGGGATTTGCAGAGCTGGGGGTGTGCTCCTGTGGAAACTAAACTAGGGACAGTGGCTTGAGCGCCGTCACTGTCAGCTCGCCATTTCTCTCCAAGCTTCTTTTGTTTATTATTTCATATTTTTGGCGAGTGGATAGACTCTTTTTTTTAATCAGACATGGGGAAAGAGGAGTGCAAAACAATGCTGGACGCTTTGAACAAAGTGACCGCTTGCTACAGGCATTTGGTCATCGCTCTGGGAAGCACCTCGGACTCGCAGAACCTGCGCGAGGAGCTGAAGAGGACCCGCAAAAAGGCCCAGGAGCTGGCCGTGGCCAACAGGACTAAACTGACCTCCCTGCTCAAAGACAAGACCATCAGCAAAGATGACCGGGCCGAGTACGAGCGCCTGTGGGTGCTGTTCTCCAGCAGCATGGAGCTCCTGGAGGTGGACATGAAAAGGTCCCTGGAGATAGGGCAGGATTTCCCGCTCAAGGTGCCGACGAGACACCTCATCCAGACGGGGATGACCGGCAGCACCACCACGGTGGCGGCCCGGGCCATGAGCGTGCAGAACATGAAGTACGAGGCGGACAGCAACATCGACACGGCCGACCTCAGGGACCTGCAGTCCGAGATCTCCCAGATGAGCCAGATGATGGAGGAGATGGAGATGAAGGTGCAGGTGGCGCCGTGGGCCGTCGAGGCGAAGCAGGAGGCGGGCGCGGAGCTCAAGTCCAACATGAGTGTGGGAAATTCCTCCGTGGGTGTCATCTCCATCTGCGAAGAGGAGCCCAAAGAGGAGGAAGGAGGAGGGGGCAACAGGGATGCTGGCTTTGCGTCCATCTGCGCTGTGCTCGTGTTCTTTGTCATCGTTACGGTCGCCGTGGTTTTAGGATATTTGGTCATCAACATGTCCTGAACAGTCTAACCAAAGCAGCCCACCCCTGACGGACACCCTGCGCGGCTGCCCAACCGGAGCGTCACCGCGGCTCACAGCCAGCAGCTCCACAAGAGAGAGAAAGAGCTTTTGTTTTGTGGAAATTGCGGAAGTTATTCATCTTTCCCGGATTTGTGAATGTATTCGGTGGAGTTGAGGAGTTGCACTAGATTAAAAAAAAGTAGAACAAAATAGCCAGTGAGGGCAAAGTGGACACAATTTGAGGTTTAAGCATTTTGAGGGGCCAAGGGATCGTGTATTTTTGGAGGAGATGGGGGGGGGATGAAAAAAAAAAGTCATGAAATTACGTGACAGTGTCTGGCCATCAGGATGATACAAACAACACGTAATCCAAGTGGATTAGTGGAAAAGCTCAAGCGTAAATGTAGCCTACTTTTAAGTATTCCCCTTGATGTTCTGCTGATTGATGCTTTCAGTTTATGAGTTCAATCCAGCAGAAGTCAGATGTGTTGCAGCGAGCAGGGGGGGGCCCATCTAAGCCAAGAGAAGTAGGGTCATGTTGTAGGAAACTACTAGAGTCAGTGTCACAGCTAACCTCTTCACATCACATCAGGTTGGATGTGATCAAACCTGCACTGTTCCACACTTCCTGTTAACACAGTTTTAATACTTTCATATAGCCAGATTGTAGTAGGCCTGCATCTTACTTCATTGCGTTCAATCACAACATGCTTCATGAGGGCCTTGGGACCCGAGAGACAGTCCACAGTCTTTTAACAATGCACCCATTCACTGTAAGCCTGCTCATGTTCCTGTTCAGGGTTTTCTCTTGGAAACAGTGTTGAATGTATACATTGCAACATGTGAATAGAGTGTTTGTATATACAGACTGCTGTGTCAGATAATGTACATACATAAGTATATTTATTATAATAAAATTTTGAAACACACTTGTTTGTAGTTTGAAGAAATAGCCTCCCTGGGTTTTTTGCACAAAGAGCATGAATGGATTGAATGTCACATTTCTATTATGTTGGGTTAAAGCTAGCCTAGTGGTTTATTAGCACACATCAGATGCACACGGGAGTATTTTAAGCACAGGATTATTATCTTAGACGTAACCTTGGGGTTAAAATAGTGTTGGTTTTAAAATGGAAAGGAAACTAACACAGATGCTTTAACTCCCTAATGGTTTTAGTTGTAAGAGTCTTTGGAGGTATTTCTGGAATGTTACATAGGTGAGCTGAAGGCTGATGGCTGTCAGAGCCAAAGCCTCCACATGGGTGGCTGTTAGCCAAGGTGGGGTGAGATAATAAAGAGATGTTAGTTTACACAACATGAATCTGACTGCACTGCTATTTGACTTAGCAAACTTTGTACAGTTTTGATGAAATAAGAAACAAGAATAGGAGATTATATATGTTTCCCTTTCTTTATTAGGGTTTAAATAGATGCAACGTCAGTGGGCAGATCATTTTGTTTCAGATTCATTTTGTTTCATTTTATTTCACTCTGACCTTCCTTCCATCTGGTGACAATTTTGAGGACTTTTTCTAACTTCTTTTCATACAATGTTATAGGGGAAAAAACCCCCAAAACATTTCAAATATTGAGTCCAAATAATTGTGGATGTTCAAAGTTCAACACTTCATTTCTTCCTCTAAACTGTATTTATTATTTATTTGAAACAAATCGCTCTATGGGTCTAACAGGTTAGAAAAATAGCTTTAATTCGAATTTTACAAACTGGAATTGAGATGATTAATCCAGAAAGGAAACATATGAAAAAAAGCCCCACACTGCACCACTGTATTTGAACTGAAAAGCAGATACAGGTAGGGAAGATATTGTATAGAAATATTTTCAGGTGAAAATGTGAAAGTGAGACTGAAAGATACAGGCAGTCCATTGCAAGGGTGTAAAGTGCTACTAACAACTATTAAAGACAAGTGTTTCATTGTCAATGCTGAGATGTTACTGTAAGGGTTCTGTGTCTCTCCTCTGTTCCTGATTCACAAAGATCCTTTGTCACATACTGGTGGTGCTTTCAGGATAAATAAATCCACTTCTGTTATCATCTTCAGTGTACAGTTGGTGGAAAACGTCAGTAATTCTCACTTGTCATCCTCATTTTACATATGCATTTGTTGAATTATTGCTCTGGTGGGAATTCTAATGAAAAGTCTGTTTCCAGTTCAACAGTTACACATCAAATGAGCTCTAAACTGACTCTAATGATCACCTCCCCCATCCTTGAGGAGGTTCTCCGATAATTGTATACGGTAAATAGACCCCTGGCATTTAAAGACCATTCAGCCTTTAGCTACAGGCTCTGAAAGTATGTAATAATCTCAAAGGATCAAATTTAATTACAGCTACCCTCCTCCTCTAAGCAGAAGCCTGACTCCTTGTGGGAGTAATGGACTGCACGCAAGAAGATTACATTTTTCTTATATTAAAAAAACCTGGCAAATGTAAAATATTCAAGTTGCAGATTAAGATAGCAATCATTTGGGACATTAAATGTTTATTCAGACTACTTAAATGCCTTTTCCAGTTTTTCACTGTGTTTCATCTCTTATTCCTGGCTGTCTGTCTCTTCTCAGCCTCTTGAGGTTAGGAAACCTGTGGAGAAACATTAATAGAACATTGTGGGAAAAAAAAGAAGATAACTCCACTCCTAAAAGCACTGAGGCCACCAAGCTGAGAGTATTTTTTGGCAGGACTTTGATGCATGAAAATCAGTTGCATGCGAAAATCAGTTGCATGCTATGCTCACACCCGATTCACGGCAGGCTTTCTGACATCTTGTTTATCCTTGTTGTCATCTCACAGAGGCACTAAGCTCTGCTAACAGTGAGTCATGAACCTCTCGAAATTCACGACAGACTTACATTGTCATCCGCAGATCCAAAAATATAAAGGCGATTAATTAAACATGGGGAAGAAAGGGAGGGGATTTAAATAGTGGAGATAAAGCCTCCTGAAATGCTGCACTTTAAGGAGGAGGAGGAGGAATGTTCATGCAAAAGTCTACTTTGATGCAACTTTGAGACTTTTTCATGCGTGCTGAAATGAATTTGTTGCAATCTCTGCTATCCAAGCTGCTTCTCAAAATAGCCACAGCGTCAAAGTTTTACAGCATATACTTCATTAGGTAGAAAAATGGACCCTTTACAGCTGAGTAAATCGACTTGTTTGGAGGCGTTTCATTTGAATTTATGCATGACAGAGCCATTTATTTGCTTCACTCCGTCGCTTGGAAACAAGTAAACTAAGCAGGCTGGTTCACAGAGAGGCGAAGCTACACACTTGGCAGAGACAGACCACTGCATCATCACCTCATCTGGACGAAGATGGTGGGTTTCCAAGGCTGTGAGTTGCCATAGAAACCCTCAACGGACTCTCCGCTGCAAACAGCACAGAAGGTTGAGCGGTGTTATTTCAACTCACCCCCTTTCTGCCACCACCATCCTACACACACACGCACACACACAGCACTCTTAAGCAGAAGGTGGTGAACAGACAGAAGGGGGGGTGGGGGGGGGCAGCACTGAACAGGGGGACACGACCTCAGCATCCTCCCCCACACTGGCAGATGAAATGTGTCAAAATGATGAAAATCAGATTGAGCTGTGCTGACCTGTTCCAGAGTGCCTCATCCTTTTTAGAAGAAAATGCTTCAGTCATGTCAGAGTGACTTAAGGGTACCTCTCCTGGCCAAAACAGGCGACATTATAATACAATGATTTTTTTGATGTATAGACTCAGCAAACCCAAAATCAATACAATGAATCACTCTCTATATATAGATCTTTCCCTCTCTGCCTCTCTGTCTGCATATATATATTTCTATATCTTTCTGATGCTGTTTATTCAACTCTCTTCCTGATTCGGCCTCTTCTTGCTATTTTTTGCTCATCTGAGCAGTCCGCTGGTCTGTCACATCTAAAGTGCACTTTAGATGTTTCTGTGCCAAAAAGATGAGGAATTACGGCCTGATAGTGTGCTCCTCAAAGATATATTCTATATTTTGTTTGTTTTAAAAGTGAATTATGCTGTTTTAAAACAATGTAAAATTTATGGTAACAAGTTATTTAGATTTTAACCCTTATAGATCAACACTGACAATTTTTGTGACTGCATCTATGATTACTTTATATTAATTGCCGTTTTAGAGCATGCATTGTGATAGCAGACGTGAAAATTTGTCAAGCACCCGTGAGACTCATTCTGCCTGTTTTCACTGTGTGCTCACATGAGCATCACAAAACATCATAAGCACAAATCACCTGAAAGAAGTTTAAGACAGCATCAGAGAAAAGATCAAATTAATAATAAATGAACTGATCGGTTTAATAATACATTAATTTATAAATGGCAGACACAGGGTACAACCCATTTGACAGAGATTATTTCTTATGAGTCATCAATTTGCCACAAGGGATGCTGCTGTGAGCAGGGAAGACACCCAAAGGAGAAAGGGTGGAAGTCCTACAGTGCCTCCACCACTGACATATGCACTCCAACTGAGAGATCACCATAGCACTCACGCACACACATCACCTATTAGCCGCAGGTGTTGTCTCTAAATCCCTTTGATGTATTTGGTAGTCAGCCTGTTACTATGGTTACAAGCTGAATTTGGTCTAAATAAAATCGTTACTTAATTATTTTTTATAGTGTTGTGCACAAGAAAATGTAAAGACAAAGTCCTGCCAGGAGGTTCTTGAAGGGGTGGGGGGGTAGGGGTCCCTACAAATGTTGGGCCCCCCTGACAACAGCTTTGACACAGTAAACAATTATTACGAAGTCAGATTTAACTTTTTTTGTTGTTGTTGTAATCAACCTATTTTATAAGGAAAGAGCTCCATTAATCAAGCAAAATCCAGCAGCTTACACTAAAACAAATTGTGCCTGAACCACTTCAAGTGTGATCAGCCTCTTAAAGTGGCCTCATCACTTTACATGTGCTGCAAATAGAAATGAGTATCTGGGTAAAACCTAGAAACTTATAAGTCCTGTGTACAATAAGGCCATTAGCAATCACTTCATATTTGTTAATCACAAATTTGTTACATGAAAAAACAAGTGAGGAAGCTGGTGAAGGGATAGAGCTCTCTAGATTTGATGGCAATGACTGTGACATACAGTCCAATGGAGGAAAAAAACTAGCACACCTTAACAGTCATTATACAGTCAGGTTAAAACCAGACGTATTCCCTGAGAAAACAAACCTAAGCTAGTCACTGACAAGGACACAAGAAGCCTTTTGCACTGAAGGCATGTTGACATAGCACAGTAGGAAAAGCACAAGTGTAAATAATAAAATTAATGACAGCTGAGTTCCATTTAACTGCTTCAGTTTCGGGGTCCTGGTATTGTGTATGCTGTCATGGTTTAGGGCCTGGACACACCGGGGATGGATGGATCCGCTCGAACGGTCTGCGTATTCAATTTCAACCTTGGCGAACTTTGACATGCAAATTTGCTCCGCTGACCAATAGCAAGCTGTCCTGACTGTGCTGACCTTGGAGGGGGACAGAGAGCCGGAGAGTCTAAAATGGAGGAAGCTTTCGTAGCTTATTAGCTGTGTTGCATCATTCACTTTTATTTCACCTCCTCTGTCGAAGTAAAAACTGTTCCACATAAGACACATGGTTTGCAGACAGTTAGGAGACAGGAGTCAAATATGTCTTTTGACCCAGCTAACACAAGATAACGAGCTAAGGAGTTTGCTAACTGACCGTTGGCAGCTTTATGTTACCTATGCTAACACCTGTGCTATTCCTACTATGGTAAGTCAAAATGTCTGCTGTGAAAAGTCCCATCTGATATTATCACAAGTGGTGCTTCAGACTGTAAATAATAATGTTTTTAAACCTGTCTTGTTTCATTACATGTGCACAGGGGAGTTGTGGGGCTCGTACAGCTCGTATGTGGGGCAAGTCAAGACTGACTTTCTGAGTCATGTGGAAGGGCTTTCCCTACAACGGGGAGCAGATGATTGTACTTGGGCGTGATGGTGATCTGTAGAGTCGTAGTGTATGGATCCGAGATCACCATGCGGTGCAGTCCAGAATCATCCTGAGCATCCTCCAGCTGAGAGTCTGTGCTCGTATCCACCTGAGCCTCTCCTGCAGCGTCTGACGGGTAGAGCTTGTCACCTGGAAAGAGAGTTTATCATAAGCATTCATGTTGCTGTTTCATCACTAACATCCTCATAAACTAGAAAATGAGTGGGTAACAGTCTCTGACAAAGGGCTGGGAAGCAGATGTGCTGTCGGCTGTGGAGCAGTGTTGTGTCAGCTGTAACAACCAGCAACAACAACAGCTTCTTCCCACAAAGACAGCAAGAATTGTTAACTGACACAACAGCTAAATAAAAGCAGTAGGAGCAGTTAGTATCCAGTCGCTACAACTAAACTACTGTTTTTCACAATGGCTAATTCTTAAAAGATCAGGCTGATGATATTCTATATTTTGTTACTTTCAACAAATCCCATGAAAAGACCAAAACCAACAATATATTAGCCACCTTCTCAATACTTTCCTACTTTGTCACCCTGTCCGTGGCTCTCAGCCCTAAGCCCATTCCTTCCTACTGATTTGCATTTGTCAGGAACTATCTTCAGCAGCTAATTCAGTGTGATAGTCAGTATTTACGGCATCAGGAAGGTGTATGTGAGATTGACTCAAAACACATGTTTACTGTGTGGCTCATTGATGTGTTTTTAATAGTATTGGGACACATGAGCTCTATATGGCACAGAAGAATAAGCTATATCAGGCTGTGACTACACAGACAATGCATGTTAGTAAGATCAATTCATTGTTGTTTTTGGTCTCTTCATGGATGTTGCTGACAATAACAGCAATATAGCTGCACTAAATATATAATCTACTTAATGTAACATCTATTTGGCATGCTTCGCTGCCGGTTTGGATGTGGATTCGATGAGATAGACGATCAGCACCTGGCAGCAGTGATATGTAGTATTCCTCTTTTAAGACAACAACAGGCAGCCACTGTTCGCAGCCCTCTGCGGCACGCTGGCTGGAGAAGTTGTGGAGGTCACTCAGCAAAGGGAAGCGGCACATGCGGCTGAGCTCATAGAACTGTGGGGGGGCGATCCACAACTCCTGCGCCTGGTAGCTCTGCAGGACCTCGGAGGGTGTGGACCACTGAAACACACAGAGACAGGTGTCTAACACATTTTTTTCCAAAGCAGTTGCTTACTGTCTATATTGATGATTGAAACAGAACAGCTTCATGCCCCATGTCCAAGTGTTGAAAAGACTCAAACATCCAACACCTTTTCTGTGGGTCAAAGTTTAACCTTGTCAACTACAGTGAGTTATTATGGAGCCAAAATCTAATGGCTATTAGAGGAACACAGCATTTAATGTGCTCAGCAATGGCTACACCCGTCATATCATTACATTACAATACATCATCATTTGACCATGAAGCAAGATTGAGTAATTTGGGAAACTGATACTATCAGTTTTCATTTCAAGGACTTGATAAATTATGTTTTGGACCATTACTCCCTTGGATTAGCTACAAGTGTCTCAGCCTAATCTGTCCTCTTTGCACTGCACAACTGGTAACCTTGAGCAAGAACACTTCTGCTTCAATTCGCTCAACTTATGTCACTTTTAAACTCCCATCTGACAAACAAACAAAAAGCTTTTTAAAACTGCTTTTGACTGCCCTCAATTATTAATATGACCACTACGGCTGCAAGCAACAATTATATTAATTACTGATTAATCTGCAAATTATTTTATCAATGAATCAATCCAATGTTTGGTTTATAAAATGTTAGAAAATAACAGTCCAGAAGTCCAGAGTGACATCGTCATATTGCTTATTTGGATGTTAGAGGCTGATACTGATATTGATATTTGGGAGTTTTTAAAAAACGATATATTGGCCGATAGTCATTTTTTTTAATACCCAACATAAACAAATAATCTTGATATATGGATCCCTTCAATTTTCGTTTTTACAATTGAAAAAAATAAACTTGTCAGTGCTTCTCTGGTGTACCTGTATATCTGAAATAAGCTGATATTGGCCGTTCTATCTGCCTGGTCAATTTATCGGTCTAGCTCTGATATTCAGTTTACTATCACATAAGACAGCCAGAAAGCATATAGTCCACACAGCTGAGAGCCTGGAACTATATTGTTTACCCAAGTGATTAATCGATCATCAGAATAGTTGTGATTAATTTTCTGACAACTGATTATTCAATTAATTGTTTCAGCTCTAATGCCTACAATTTTTGTCTATACCCTGACAGATTTATTTTATTTTTTTAAATATTTTTTAATTCCCTGTGAAGCACTTTGATGTTGTTTGATGGACTTGAATGTGTCACCTGAAAGCGCACTATTTCCTTCTCATCTTGGAGCGTGTGTGGGACTTCCTGCAGGCAGCAGATGAAGAAAGCGGTGTCAAACCTCGTCACACCGTATCGGCCTACGGGAGTCAGCCAGTTGCCCCACTCATGTAAGGCCCAGATGTTGGGCAGCACCTCCAACTCTCTGCACATCCTGATGAAGTTGGAGGGGTTCTGGTTTACCAGAGTCCTCCACCTAGTGAGTTCACTACCGCACAGCTCGTTTACACTGTAATGTCGCACTGGTTCAGAGACACACCTGCCCTCTATGCTTTTCAACACACTTTTCTCCTCCAGTTTAGGCACAACCAGGAGCACACCAGACTCCTCAAACGTCTCTCTCAAGGCGCAGATCCGGAAGGCGACCTCCCCCGGGATAGGGGAGCCCAGTTTCAGTCGGTCTGTGGCGAACATTGGAGGTCTAGTTTCCACCGGCTGCTTGACGCTCCTCAAACCAAAGTTAGGAGAGTTCCTGAAAGATTTGAAAATGTCCAACCATTCACTGGAGAAGTCCGAGGAGTCCACCATGCCGCCGGGAAACACATAAGCGTTGGGCATGAATCCACTTTTACTGCTTCGTTTGAGCAGTAAAACGTCGTAATCAAAGCAGGACTTGTGCGGCAGGTGTGAGTGCCCATTGCTGCTGCCCAGCGGTGTCCTTGACGATAAAGTGTCCGCGCCGAGCCTCTGACCTGCGGCTAAAATAAGAGTGGCCGCCTCCTTCCAGTGCTTCAGACCGGCGTTCATCCTAAAACTAGAAGCGGGTTTTCTTTATTTTCTCAATACTTCTTTCTACTCAGTGCTGCTGAAAGTTGTTACAGTCCCCAGTTGCTCAACCAGCCGCCTCGCGACATTTGTTTTGGTGGAAGTGACGTGAGTCGGGAAGCACACGAGCACATCTGCCTCGAGCTGTTATCGCCACCTACAGGCTGAATGACCTGCAGAGCTGCAGAGACACAGGTGGGGACCACCTCCCCACCTGTCTTACACTGTATACATGCACTTTGTTACTATTTATTATGTTTCCTCAAAATATTAAGAAATAATCATTATTGTATTTTGCACAACATGTTGTATTTATCAGGAAGCCCACAAATCAGGTATTAATTTAACAGACAAGTGTCTCACACTGGTCAATAAAACTCTTTAAATCTTGGTTATATTGTTTTTCTTTCTTTTGTAAAGTAGGCCTACTTGTAAAACGAAATTAAACCCCACTGCTCACACAACCCACCAACCATGCTGCATTATAACATTGCTCAATCTGGATAAACCTTAGACCTAAAAACTGTGTTCCATTTTCTACTCTGGTTCATTAACAAATACATTACAATTAAACAATTACAATTAAAATACATAATATTTAACAGCATATTTGTGCTACTTTGTATCAAAGTATTATTTATTTCCTCTCCACACTGCTTTTGATGCAATAATTGGTCTACAATGTACTGAGAGATGTTTTTACATTAGTGTGAACCTAACAAGCCTTCCTTTCAATTGCCTGTGGGGTGATTTACAAAGGTATTTGGTAAAGGTCTTTCACTTACCAGGGCTACAATAATACAAAGACTATAGCCTATTTTTTGAATAAAATATGTATTAACGTGGACATGATGTCTTTTTTATTCTTTATCATTAAAATGTTTTTACCATGTCTTGCAAAGAACAAGATGATGTCCTTTAAATCATTTGAATTTTGTCATTTTGCACAATAATCCAAACCCTGTTGCTGTAACTGATAAAAATTTTGAACATTTGAACTCTAAATCTTTCTGCTTTCTGGCAGTTCAGTCTTATGCAAGTTTGACATTTCAATGATTGTCTCTAAAAGCATTTGAGTTTTATACGCAGCGTACACAGTCTCAGCTGTCTACAAACCTGTTAAACTGAAATATCACAATGCAAATTAAATAAGTACTTTCAGAATATTTTCCTCCTCTGTGAATGGATAATGCAGCACTGAAAGTACACTGGCTCACCAGGACTGTTGCTGTAAATGCACTTAGCGAGATCCTAAGCCCCAGTTAACGTGTCTGAAACTTGCACTCTGTTATTGGTCAGAAGTTCTTGTTCTCAGGGTTACTGAGTTCATATACCAATGTGTTCTTGTGTTCGCAGATTACCATGAGCAGGCGAGGCTGTCTGTCTGCAGCAACTGTGTCGGCAGCAACTATTCAAATTCTCCAAAAACATGTCCTTCGTATTTCAGTAAGTGCCTCAAGAACTGCAGCCACCAGAGGAAGTCAGTGTTTCAAATCAATAGTAGATTTGACAGTGAAACCTCCAGATTCTCATCATTTGACTATTTGTGCACGTCCTGTATCATTTTGTTGAGGGTGTTATCTTTAAATTAAATCATGACATAACTGTTTCAATGAAAAAACAGAGTAACTTTTGGTCCGGTTAGACTTATATTTACTCATCAAAGGCTGAATTATTGAAGTTATTCCTGTCTTTGATTTTATATGTTAAGATATTCAACATAAAGCATGCTTTGCAGATATATCACAGCTTGCGCTCAAAAACCATACATGTGCTCTAGAAAACAATCCACAGATCTGCTCATTTTAGTTCTCATATTTCTTCTCTTTGTCCGACCATATGGACAAATTCTTCTCATATTTAGCTTGACCCCTTCTCATTTCGAAGGCTGTAATAGTCTGCAACTTCAGCTGGAGCTTCATGCATATGCAGGGGAATGCTCGGGTCAAGGAAACACAAAGGGGAACATTCGACATAAAATGCAAGATCTTTGACAGAGAAAATCTGTTGAAAAGAAAAGAGGTGAAGGAGAGGCAAAGTAGAAAGGGAATGTAACACACACAAATGGGCACACACACACACACAAATGAAGGGGTGTCATATGTCCTTATCAAAGAGGCATTGTGAAGGAAGTCAGGCTAGGTAAACTCAAAGAAGAGAAAGTGTTTCAGGGGTTTCTTTTAAAATTTAAACTGTCCTGAAAGTGTCGATAGTGTAAAAAAAACTAACAAAAAACGGATGAAATGTCTTGCATTGGATCAGTCACATCTAACTTTGTAACTTTCTGTTACCTGAGCAACAGATGAAGTGATTTATCTGAAAACACAGTTAATAATAAAATAAGAATAAAATGTGTAAAGGCATTATCACATGCTGTTCTTATCATAACTTGGCATGACACATATTATAATGCCACAGTCATATTGTTTCTTCATTCTTACTCTCAGTATATATATAATATAAACTATATATACATAGTATTTTATATTTTGTTGAAATTATATGCATATTATCTAAAAATGAAGACAATACGAATGTAAGGTAGTTCAACACAATCTAAAAAAACATGAAAATTCCTTCTCCTTACTTGCAGGTAAACTAGACACCTCCCCTTTGAGCTCTAATCGATGCATTTCATTAACTCAGAAAATAAACTATCTCAGGCGCACTCTGCTTCCCTGACTACCCACCTCCCTTTTCGGCCAGGGCTATCCAGGATGTCCAATCAGATCTGGGAACCTCCCACTGGAGGAGTGTGCTCAGTCACAGGGAGACCCAGGTTTTCATTTGCTTCAGACATTCCTGCTCTCCTTCTTTAAACTTGGCTCAGGATCATTTGTGGGTCCATATCACTACAATAGCTGCATTCAAGCTTCATGGAGCATCACTGAGGTGATTTTCGTCCAAGTCATATGTAAGTGACAAATTATTAAAGTAATTAATATTATTATTGTATAATTAAAATAATAATAATTATTATTGTATAATTAAAATAATTAATATTATTATTAAATAATATTAAACATATTTATTTATTTATTATCATGTATCAAGTACTATAGTACTACTACTATATTTAGTGAACAAGACAGAAAGTTCTTTCCATCTATCTATCTATCTATCTATCCATCTATCTATATCTATCTAGTTTAACTATGATTACTTGGAGTCTCGTCTATAAACAAAGGTTAACAATACAGATGTACTGACAGTTTGTCCCAGAACAAGAACAGGGGTGTGAATGTGATTCATTGGTTGGATAAAATGGCTATAGTGTGGAAAAATAGATGGTTACATTTTGAGCTGATCATTGGCGTGATAAAAAACTAATCTGCTACTTTTCTGAACCCATTTTCAACCACTCTTGTCCTTGAAACACACCACCAGCCTGTGTCTTTTAGTACTAACGTTCCACAGAAAACTCTTGACACATACTGACTCAACTTTTTTAAAAATAGCACATGATCCTTGTTTTTGATTTGACTTACTGTAAAACCTCTAGACAAACAATGGTTTATACGAGGTGTGTGGCTTCTTGGAATTTACGGTGGTCCTCTTACAGCAAAATGAAAATCCACCCTAAACCAGAATAAAGAAGTTCAGCTGTTTTTCAGTAAATGAAGACTCTCTAAAAGACTTAACCTGTCAACCTTTTCTTGAGCTGCACCACTGACAGTTAGTGCTGCAAGATATCACTTGGTGAGGCAGGATTTGTGGCTCAGAACCACTGTGCCACAGTGAAATAGTCGTCATCTAGAAGCCTAAAAAAAACTGTGCAAACTCAGTGTCTAAATCAGTGCAGTAGATCTGGATGAGTGCCTTTTACAGTAACACAATAAGTAAAATCACAGGATTAACAGTGTACAGTAGATACATTTGGTTGAGGGTGGATTTTCACTGAGTTGTTTTGCTTGTGTGAGCCTCATTATTTAGCTAGATGAGAGGACACAGTACTGCTGGTAGCAGGGCGCAGTGTTTCCCTCTGAACTGTATCATGATCTGTGATAAAGACAACAAAGATAAGCTTAGACAACAAAACTATGCAATAAAAACCAATGCAACTTGTCTTGTAAAAGTTAATGTAACCGGTGAAAAATGTATGCATGCATTCATGTTTTCTCACGCACCAGCACACTCAAATGGGTGAAGGCAGCATCAAGAAGAGGAAGGAGTCGCAGAACGGCTCCACCAGCCACAGCATGGACTGTCAGACTACAGACAAGCAGCCTGTGAAGGCTACTGTGCTTCAAAAAGATGTGAGTGTGTACCTGTGTGCCTGACCTTGTATGTGTGTGTGTTCCTGAGAACAAGCCTCATTAGATGTTCACACCGTAGGATCCCACCATCCGTCCCTTTTTACAGTGATGGGGGCTGGAAGTGAGTACCAGGCAGTACCACAACAACCGTCTCTACATATTAACTCCACAATGACCCACTCAGTGGTGCTGTCCAGGCCCCCTAATCTTCCTAAGCCCTGAGGTGAATTTAGGGGGACTGAAAGGGTTTCACTGGGTAAATTTGGATTATTATGACAGTTTTTCTAAACAATTAATAATTAGCACTATCTAATTTTCCCTCACTCTACTAAGTACATGTTTAAGGTGACATATCTGGTTTGTTGAGATGGAAAAAAAAGAGTCCATCATGATAAAATTCACAACATGTCTGTGTCGCTGGTGGGGGGATGAATTTGGACTCCTCCCAAGCATCCATTCCAGTCAAAAAGAGGCAAGAATCACATGATAGTGGCCATTAAGCTTTTGTGTGCTCAGATAAAACAAGACTAAGAGTCTACAAGCATTGCTAGCGGCTCTATAGGGCTGGACTTGTGCACAGTGGTGTTTTGGGATAAACGCTAATGTCAACATGCTAACATGCTTAAATTATGCAGTTAATGTTTACTGTCTTAGTTAGTTAGTGTTGAAGGACATTGAGTCCAGTACATAAACAATTTATAACCTAGATGTATTTTAATCAAAGAAAATACGAAGCACTGAGAATCAGAAAGTAAGTCCATCAACTTTGATCATTTTTGTAACAAAGAGTATCATTGTGAGAGGAAGGCAGGGAGTGTCTCATGTCAAGAACATCTTTATCCAAGGACGTGAGCGAGCTACAGACAGGCAAGTGTTTCTTCTAGTAAACAGTTGTAATGACGCATGTTTTAATGTTTCTAAAATCATCCCAATCTGAGAGTTTTGATAGATTTGATTATTGACCAATCAAGAGCCTCCCATCACCCCAGGAGGAACGTAGTATGGAAGGGGGCTGGGAGGTTTAAAAAACGATGCCGGGTAAATTGTTGTTGCTCTGCATTCTGAATCCAGACCCTTTGTATTCCAGATTCACATTGTACCTTCTGCAATCCGAAAAGAAGTCTCAGTGTTCGGCTCCCACGAACCTGATAGTGTACATGCTGAAATGCTTCACGGGATAAGTGACAACTTTGACCTGCTGGTAGTGCTACATGAAAAGTCAGTGTGTTACAAAAGATACATCCTAAGGGCACAATGGATATGTGTACCAAATTTCAACCAAGTGGCAACCTCAAGGTGTGGCTACAGGGGAAATGTCAGGGGATCACCAAAGTTAGGAGGCATCATCCTCTGGGGACCATAAATGTCTGTTAAAAAAAAATCATGGCAATCCATCCAATAGTTGTTGAAATATTTCAGTCTGGACCAAAGACGTGGACAACCGTGAGCACTGAAGTACCACCTGTAACATTTCTTCTTCATGTGTACTCAGGTTGGTCTGTTAAGTGGCATCTCTCTGATTGTGGGGACAATGATCGGCTCCGGCATCTTCATTTCTCCGAAGGCTGTTCTGCTGTACTCTGGAGCTGCGGGACCCTGCCTCCTCATCTGGGCTGCATGTGGTGTGTTAGCCACTCTGGGTGAGAATACATCACTTTAATCAGCATCAGAGATGCCTGTCTCTTTATTTTGATTTCAGTCTCTGTATGGAGACCCAAAGAGCACTTTACTTAATACAGTTCACAGAGAGCACGCTATAACATGGACACAAAAATAACAACAGGTCTTATGATGTAATAAACATTAATTTTTGTAATCATTTTGTGAGGTCAGTGGTGTTTTTCTATTAGGGGTGAAATATTCTTTCCCCCTCATGTATGTAAATGATGGTGGACAAAACATAAGAAGGAACCCCAAGTTGTTTAGAGACAAACTAACATGTTGAGACAAAATAACAAAAGATAAGCCTAATTAATTGTCCGTGATGGTGCCTGATTCATATTCCTGCATCTCCTCCACCAGATGAGACATAAGAGATGCACTGGCCAAGTGTGGCCATAAAAGTAGATTTAAGGCTCTGTTCTCTTAAATTCTTAATTTACCTGAAGGGCAAACAAATCGAAGAAACAAGTTGTCAGAGAATGACATGTTCTGTTAATGAGATTTTATACAACATCTTGACACTGTAAAGTATAAGACTAGGAAAAGACAAACTTTAAGTCGTATCACAACAACCAGAGACCCAGATGATATCTACACACCTATCACAATACAAATACCTACAATCTCACTGCAGAGTTTATAGGAGCAGTACCTTGACGCCAAAGGTGTCAACATTATTTGTCATAGCATGCTCTTAAATGTAACTGCTTAACAAGGAGTAAACTCAATCTAAATTGCTCGCAAATTATTGAGCATTTAGACTACATAATGTAAGAGACAGTTCGATGAATATGAAAAAATGTGAACTTGGCTGGTTTCAGAGGCTTCACAGGTTCCATCAGTGTCAGCAGGTTAACGTCTCTACCAAGTCACAATGAAACCATGCGCAAAGATGTCCCTTTGGTCATAGGAATTTATTTTTAAATGAAATGATATTCACCTTAAGTGTGTTTAAAAAATGTCCGCTGTGTCCTGTCTGAATTTGTGCAGGCATGTTAAGTGGGTGGGAACGCTGCACTCATCAAAAAAAGACTGAGATTAAGACATCAAATCCATCAATCCATCCATTATCTACACTGCTTATCCTTTTAGAGGGTCGCGGGGGTGCTGGAGCCAATCTAAGACATCAAATCTACTTTAGAAAGTTACCACAACTTGAATTTTGTTTCCAATCAATGAACAAAGAATTTGGAGATGAAATTAGTTATAATTGTAAGTTGTAGTAATTACCAATATCATTGTGTCAGCACAACTCATTAAAATCATGTTTGCAATTCAAATAGTTGAACTAAAACACTGAATTTGATCTTTTATCTTGCAACAATGCATCTAATTCAGTAATATTAATAGGTCTCCTGAATTACTTTTTATAGCAGGTGTATTATAGTATGGAGTAGTAAGACTTGGCTCATTAGCTAATTAGGATGTTGAGATTCATTCAGTGGTGTACACACACTACAGGACACAAAGGACTGATTATATAAAACGTGTATGATCCAAATCAGCGTGCCTCCAAGAGGCCCCACCTGCCTCAGAGGTGACAAGATTCAGTTAAAAGAATGCCCCTCAGAAGGTCCGAGTGGGCACATTTCAGTCACTTTGTGCTTTAACCAAAAAGGCCGGGAGAGCAAAGAGGACCTTTGTGTTTGTGTCTCTGTGAAGGAGCTGGTGGCTCTCGATTTCTGGCATGTTTTTGTGCTGCAAACGAAAAAGGTCACAACTGCAGCCTGACCCTGGATAAGACAATGAAATGCAGACACTTTTACCTCTCTGCTGTTGTGCCCTGCATTAACAAGCAGCAGCATATCTGAATCACCATGGTATCCAGGGTCATTCATATGCGATGTGGATAGCCTTTATCAGCCATATCGACAGGTTTCTTCTGTTACTGGATGGAAATACTGGCTCATCCAGAATCTTCTCAAGGGGGTTGCTGGTGGGCGAAACTGGACTCAAGATGCGATTACGTCACTGAAAGTGCACACAGAGGAACTGACACAATAAACTGTCAACAACAAAATGAACTGCTTGGTAAGGAGAATGAGATTGCTGCTTGAATTCAGTAACTGTTGAACTGTTCACTCAGTGTGTTTTTGTATTTAGCAACAATCGATGTATTAGTCATGCTGTTGTTGTTTTTAAGATTTCGTCATAGCAAAGCGGCTCTTTAGAGGCTTTGTTAAGAATTCTGAGTTAGTGGGTTAAATCTCAGAATTTAGATACACAGGACTTTGTTCTTGAGCGTGAAGGTGGTAAATGTTTATTGGGCAACATAAAAGGTTGATTAGCAAGGTTGACAGACAGCCACTTTGATCGTCGCTACCACACTGAAAAGTTCTGTGTAATTAAAAATTATTATCTGCACTTGTACTTGAATGACTATAAACCTTTAAGTAAACATCATTTTATTTCCCCACAGTTTTCAGGTCACTATAGTCTTGCAACACTTACTTGACCACTCCTAGACAATAAAATCGCAGGGAAAACACTAATTTGCAGCATTTTGCTTTTAGTTTAGTTAGTTTAGTATTATATTTCATTTTTTATTCCCTTATTTCCTTTTCCATAAAAAATAACAACTAAGGATGAAATTTGCTGTAAAATATTTCACATAAATTCTCAACCTTTCCAACCTTTAGTCGTATAGTCTACTCTATCATTGGGGTTGCATTATTATGCTTTGGGATAAAGTTATTAACACGGATTTAAGATTTAAAAAATGACTGGCTTTGACTTTGAGGGTGTTTGGCAGAGAGTTTGTTTAAACCCAATGTTTCTTGGTATGAGAAAGTTCAGAACTTTCCTTGACTTTTCTACCAGAAGCAATTACAGTATAAAAGTCCCCGATCAGTTTGTTTTACATGTCTCCTCTCCTCTTCTCTCTGTCTCTGTGTATGTGTTTGTGTGTGCTTGTATGTGTGGCTCTACAGGAGCGCTGTGCTATGCTGAGCTTGGCACCATGATCACCAAATCGGGAGGAGAGTATTCGTATTTAATGGAGGCGTTTGGCTCCCTTGTAGCCTACCTTTACTCCTGGACCACTGTCATGGTGTTGAAGCCCTCTTCCTTCGCCATTATCACACTGAGCTTTGCAGAATATGCCTCTACCCCTTTCTACCCTGGCTGTACTCCTCCTCTTGTTGTTACCAAGTGTCTGTCAGCAGCAGCCATATGTAAGTTATGCTTTAACTTTGTTTAAGTTTGCTTGTGAGTTAATGGTTAAGTAATATAACTGTTTTGGTTCACCCTCGTCGCTCTCATTAGCACAGTTTCCATCTGCAGCAGGAAGCTGCTTTCAGCAAAAGGCTCTGATACATCACTGTACACTACCTGCCCAGCACCAAACAGCAGACAGATAAAGTTAGCAACTAGTTGGCGAATACAGTGGAGCATTTAGCAGCCAAAGAGACGGATATTTCTCTCAGGAGTTGGTGGAGACCAAAACAGAGTTAAAGTTGGACTTACTTTGTCAGGTGGCCAGAAACACGACTCCAAATAAATGCTGATGTTGCTCTGTTACTGCTGGATGTGTAAATAAGCAACAAGTTAAGTTAATGTGATAATATGTCAATGTTGTGTTTACAGCTTGTTTCCACTGACCCTTGGTGGCCAAAGCAGTTAATGCAGGTTAAGATGACTTAAAAAATCATTGGCTAAGTGTTTAAAAATTAACTTGCATTGTTCAGATGTGAAGAAAAATGATCGACAATTAAAAGAAAAAGAAAGAGAGCTAACCTGGTGAAAGATGTACTGTATGTTTAGTACAGCTTGTAATTAGCTTGTCTGGGGAGTCTGGGAAATAAGAGGCAACAACTTAGTTCATTGATGGCTTAGACTAGTTATGCTATGATAACTAATTCTGTACATTATTACAACAGTTAGTTCAACAAGATAAAGGAAAAAACAATTATGAATTATTATAAAATTGTTCACATCTACGTCTAAGGGGAAGGGACATTTTTGAGGTAATAAAAGTGTATAAATAATAACTCTTCTTTGAGAGATGCAAGAGTGTTGTACTGTATATTATCAATTTTCTTCTCTCCTCTCAGTTTTGATCGTCACCGTCAACTGTTTGAGTGTCAAACTTGCGAGATACGTGCAGAACTTCTTCACTGCAGCCAAACTTTTCATCATTCTTGTCATAGTGGGCGCTGGCATCGTTATGTTGGCACAAGGTGGGCCTGCTTGCACTACCAGTGTCTTTAAGACACAACTCTCCTTTGAAATGTCTTTGTTCTTTGATGAGATGATATTAATATTTATTTACGTATTGTTGTGTATTTGCGTCCAGGAAAGACTGAGACTTTGTCAAATGCGTTTGATGGCACATCATCGTCTGTTGGAGCAATCGGACTTGCATTTTATAATGGGCTTTGGGCTTATGATGGATGGTAACAGTTATATTTCACTTCACTTTGCCCTTTAACAGGATGTATAGGATTGACCACGCTCCTCTCTAGAGCAATGTATTGATGTGTACTTTGCCAACTGATATGATGTGCATTTTCCCGCTGTACTGGCTTTATATAAGGACCACTGTGACCCTACTCAGCCTTTCAGCTACTCTCGAGCCTCATGCCTTATACCATGTAGTTTGAGTGCAGAAACATGGCAGTGCAGTGGCGCCCAGTGAGTGGCAGCAACTCCCACAGTTGTTCCCTCAGGTCTCGTTCATAATAAATGCGTGCAGGTGGTTTATGTGCCAAGGGCGAGGCTGACCTGAAATATCACAAGCAGCATCTTACCATTTCTCCATTGGTCAGCCACCGGTCACGGCCTTCCCACCTCTGGTTGTACTGTACTTAAAGGATGCATTGGTTGAACAGTGTTGGATATTTTTTGTCTTTACTGAGTCTGAGTTTGCACAGTAAAAGATACATTCTAAAATTCTTGTGTCTCCTGTGCTGTGACCAGCTGGGTCTTTTTAGTTGGCCTCCCTCCGTCTCCTCCTGGCACAGGATTGTGGGGCATTGTAGCCTGACTGAGGTCCCTTTCTTTGTAATGTGCAAGGTCAATTTGAAGGGGTACATTCTCCCTTCCAGTCACTTTTTCTGAGGGGACCTGGAGAGGTGGCCTCATGTGGCCGATACACTTTCATTTTAATGTCATGTTGGGATCAAAGCAGGGGTTGCAAGTGTCAAGCCATAGCCCTTTGTACCAATAAGGCCAATCAGAGGACAAAGAGAGTGAAATACCAAAATACCATGTCACTGACACTGAAGATGCTGCAGGTAAAGGGGTTACAGTGATCCCTTACATAGAACTGTGGGAAAAACTAGGCCTGACTGGGTGGCCGAGCAGGTCCATGCAAATTTCAGTGTGGTTCTCTGCAGAGGAGAGTGATCAAGCTTTTATATTCTTTAGAGGATTGTTTGTATTCCTTATTGTATTCCTTATTTTAGCATTATGTTATCTTTAGAGAGGACATGTGTTTCAGGTTTTCTCATCCCTGTGTTGTCTTAGGAATCAACTGAATTTCATTACAGAAGAGCTGAAAGACCCATTCAGGTAAGACAAACTCAAACCCATCTGTCATTTGTAACAGGTCATTATACAAAGTCAGAGCAGCGTGTCTGACGAGGTAGGCTGCACACCCTTAAAGTGCACTTGAGTTCATACAGGTTGTTGAACAGACAAGAGGGCCATCCTTCTCAAGTCTTTGAACAGATAATTTGTATCAGATATATGAAGCAGTGCATATATTCTTTTAATATGTGCACAATTTACAATGTCTTTTTTTTGTCAATTGATCTCAGGAACTTGCCACTGGCCATCCTCATTGGGATCCCTTTGGTCTCTGTGTGCTACGTGTTGGTCAACGTCGCTTACTTCACTGTTATGACCACCACTGAACTGCTGTTGTCTCCAGCTGTTGCCGTGGTAAGAAGTGTAGAAGGTTGCCATGGTTATAGAGAAGTTGAGAGCCATGGAGTTTTGTAATTGGATGGTAATGACTTGTCGATGTGGTGTTAAAGTAAAAATGAATATACAGTGATGAGAACTGTTTAACAGGAGCCAGTCATTTTTTCACACATGTATACAGTGTGTTGTTTATTCTAGAGAATTTTAGATGAAACCTCAATAGCGGCTCAGTATTCATTTACTCAGCTCCCTTGTCTTTTCTGAAGGATTTGTTTGTTCCTCTTTAGACTTTTGGAGACAGAGTCCTTTATCCTCTGTCTTGGCTCGTTCCTCTCTTTGTTGTCTTCTCCACATTCGGCTCCGCCAATGGAAGCTGCTTCACTGCTGGCAGGTAGAAGAGACAACTGTCACATTTTATATGAAAACTGTGTGGTGTGCATATTTGTGTGTATGAGAAAGACAGCACAAATAAACAAAGTTTGAAAGTGAAGGTGAGAATACTGATGTGCGTTAGAGGTGGAAAGACTTTGGCAGACAAGAAAAAAGAGATAGAAATAGAAAAAACTCAAGAAAGTACAGTACAACAAGAATACTCAACAACACAAAACATATTTCTATTTTTTTCTTCACACAGACTGGCCTATGTGTCTGGGAGAGAGGGTCACATGGTGAAAATCTTATCCTATATTAGTCTGAAGCATTACACTCCATCCCCTGCTCTCATATTCAATGTGAGTCCTGCATATTTAATTAGTTCCCTTGTATACTTTTCAATTTGGTCTTGACATGATCGTCTAACAGATAAATAATCTATCCACTGTGTTGTTTCCTTTCAAGTAAACAAATTATTTCACTGTTTGGTTCCTCCCTGTTTTAGGGTATTTTGGCTATTTTCTACATTATCCCAGCAGACATCAACACCCTCATTAACTACTTCAGCTTTGCTCAGTGGGTGTTTTATGGTCTGACAGCGCTGGCTCTCATAGTCATGCGTTTCACCAGGAAGGAGCTCCACAGACCAGTAAAGGTGAGGCTTGCTGATTGAGGAGTTTTCAGTTGTCCTTTTGGAGGCAGCTCCTCTTTTATAGTGTTTTGACTCAATAGTTTTATGTATTTAGATGCCTTGTTATCTGTATCTTTACACAAAGTGTTATTAATTAATTAATGAATATAATATTTACCGAGGTGATGAATATAGACAACATCAGCACTGTCAACTGGACAGGAGTGACTGATCAACATTTCTCAATAGAAACCCCCATATAGGCTTAATTTTTGAAAGTGTAACCAAGCTTTCGCAAACATTTTTGTCTTTTTTGTCTCAGCCCTGTGCAATAGATCATATTTTGATCTTATTCTTTGCTTCTGTTTTTATTGGTTGTGAATTACACACAAGCAAGTTGATTTTTGACTCTCAATAGGCTAATGCTTTATTTGTTTGCTGTTGCAGAAATTGTGAAAGTGCCCATTTGAAGCCTTTTTGAGGGAAATATACCTCCATGTAGCATAACCCTGCCACTATCTGACAATACTATTGCATACTTTTTAAGGGAATTCAGTTGGGGTTGTGATCACAGCACAGAAGTACAAGTAAATACTAAACAGTGGACCTTGTGTAATTGTGTCATTCTGTACTCGAAGGTTCCGATTATCATAGCAGGCTTAATGGTCCTGATGTCCTGCTACTTAGTCCTGGCTCCCATCATTGATAAGCCAGACCTGGAGTACCTCTACTGTACTATCTTCATCTTCAGTGGACTTCTCCTCTACTACCCTTTCATCCACCAGAAAGTCAAGTGGGCAAGCAAACTCATGAGTAAGTTTAATTTTTTCCTGAAATTCATGGGCTTACTTATTCAGATATTGCCATTGGTTCTTGACCAGCAGTATAGAATAAAGTGGGAAATAATGTGCTCAAAAGGTAGATAGCACATTAATAAAATACAATGTCATGTTGTGCTGACCTCACGGTGAACCGGCTTGAATAGCACTGATGTGGCCTTTGACTTCCATTCCCCCGTAGGGCCCATCACCATGCATCTCCAGCTGCTGATGGAAGTAGTTCCCCCTGAGAAGACTGAATGAGAGAGAGGGACAGAAGCGTCAACCAGGTCAACTCCTGCTGCTTGTCGTGTAACACGTCGTGCCTGGTTTTGGAAACAGTGGGATAGAAATTCGGTGTCCAGAGTGGGTCGGAGCCAAACATCAGAGCTTACCTCTGTTGAATAGCTGCATGGCAAAAATAAAAGGGCATGCGCTGTGTTCATGAACCCGTGTACAAGGATGAGATGAAATCAATTGTCATTTGGATTCAGGGATGAAAAAAAGAGGATTTATGTGTCTAGAGTGTGTCCTTTAGGAATACCTCTGCTGTAATTAAATGTACTTATCGGTAGATATATAGTTACAGTAGACATAGTTCAAATAAAGTCGTAGAAGAGCTGGATTGACCATAATCTCACGATGTCTTTCCCCACATAAAGAAATAAATCACTTACAAAAACCTTCCTGTGGTGATAGTTAAGCTACAGCTGAAGGATGTTAGGTAGGATTTCACGTTTCACACAACTTTTTTATGAATATAACCAGCAGTTAGCAAGTGTAGGAAGCATTAAGCAATCATATTAAACGTTGCTTCATGTAGTTAATGTGCAATAAAGTTTTTACTGGGCCAAAGATCACGTGATGTAGAGCTGCTAGAGGATTTAGATATACATGAATCTGCACTTGAGCAAAGGGAAATGGATTGCGGAAAACAACATGAAGGCTCAGCAGATCATGGAAACATGTTTATTTATCTCACTCCTGAGGTTGTGAACTGAAACATCAGAGTTTCTTTGATGATTATTATTTAATAACGCTCTCACTCCTGTCTCTCACACTGGAACAGACTGGAACAGTGCTGCATTGTGTTAGCTGGCGGTTATTAAATGTATGTGTATGTTGAGCATGAAGTGGACATGGGGAATAAACAATTTGTGATTCCAGCAAATATCCCTTCTGTGTCTTTCTGATCTGACTGCTGCTTCAGCTAAGTATCTTTTGTGAGACTGTCTATACTGTGATTATGAAATACTATGAGTTGTATTTGCTTTTGACTGGAAAGGTACATGTGTTTAGAGTAACTTACCAAACATTAATCGAGGTACTAACAATAAAGTTGTTCTTCAAATTCAAAATACAGGACTAAGGCTATTAATACTGATGTAAACAGGACTTTCACAGCATCAAAAATATTACAGACGTAGATTTAGTTGCCTTCCATGTATTAAAAGACCTGTCAAGGTCAGAATAATACCAGGTTGCAATTCTTTTCTTGATTTTTAGCAATAGGGCAAGCAGTTTGTTTGACAGACTGTGCCTTTAATGGCACTACAAACTGGGGCCCTGAAAAAGAGTTGACTCTACTTCTGATAGCCTGAACAAAAAGGTCACCAAGAGTAGTGTAAGATATTTGGATTTTTTTGTCAACTTAGTGGTGTATTAATGTGAATTTGTGGATTTATGGGCTATGTGTGATGCTTGAAGAAAGGGACTTTCAGACCTTTGCTTATGGGAAAGACTGTGAGCAATAAAATGAGTGACCTGACTTTCCCAAGGTCCCAATTGTCCACCAGATGTCAGTACAGCACTGTTTAAAGGAACTGCAAAGGCATGGAGGGTCTGTGCTGTCATTATGATAATTTTATATTAGTAATATGATTATATGTATAAATACTTTAATTATAGTAAATAATGGCTGTAATAGTCAAAGGGTGAAGATGGGGAGCAGTAGTCTTAATTGTTGGTATCATTATTGTCCTAATTAATAAAGTATGTGATGAACACCTTAGCTTGGGTGGTAGAATGAGGGTATATGAAGGGAATATGTGTCTGGACAAGTACGCATTATAGTTCAACACTATGTAGTCTTATGAGGAACGCAGGCCATATGCTGAAACTCCATTTGGTCTTTGTTGCCCTCTGGTGGCACACAGTCTTTCTATACAGATTCAAACTAGGATCTCCCATGTGCAATTCCCTGGTGTAAAAGTGAAGGTTTTCTACAGTATGCGCCAGTAAATCTGCATTGGCTGTGCTGAATGAGAGGACATTTGCAGACAAGCTGCTTCGTAACTTCTGCCAAATTAGGTTGGAACTGTTTAGAGAAGCAGCATGTTGGTCGTGCAGCCTGTTGTTGCTCTGTTTAAATGTGCATGGCGCTTTAGTCAGAGAATGCTGTTGTCCTGCAGAATCAGCTCAACAGGTCCCACGTGAAGACTGAATACATGTTGACAAAATGCAGGTCTCTCCCGGCAACGGCCAGCCCTGAGATGGAGTTGTGATTCAGTGCACATAGCTGTAACATAACATAAATGCCCTGGCTTACATCATACCTCCTCTTCCTATATTTTTTGGCTTTTTAAAATTTAGAGTAGAGACGAGCAGTTACATTCTGTTTCATCACTCTTTAATGGGCATTGGGTCCCAGGATGAAAGAACAACATTTTTCATTTGGGTCCTGGGAAGAAGAAGTAAAACCACTCTGAATTTACAAAAAAAAAAAAGTTTTGTCTTTATGTGGTGTTGGTGCTTTTGAGATGATGCAAGACGACTCTCCATTCGGTGTCAGTGGAGTTCAGGGTTTCCATGGCATTACAGAATGAGACAAGTGACTTATTTGTAGCTGTGAAATATAATTATTCATGTTCAGAGATCCACACTAAACTCCCTTAGATCACAGGGAAATGTGAATTGTGGTTCTGTTGGATATGTGTGTCTATTTTCATGAATGACTAAGCTGACTAATGATGGTGTGTGGGGGCAGATGAAGCAGTTTACTTTGCAGTTCAAAGTCATGAATATAAGCCTGCAGTTGCATACAAATAGTGTCTTACTGCTTTGACATTGTCACCTGTCCAAAGCGCACACAAATCACAAATCTTTCATGACATTGTGTCACTTTGGATCAGTGGCAGAAGAAGTACCAACGCAACAATGTAAAAATACTCCATTAAAAAGTCATGCATTCAAAATCTTACTTAAATAAAAGTACAGAAGTGTTATCAGAACCATGTACTTAAAGAGCAACTTGCAGGTTA
>NTHP01000329.1:61216-114711 GCA_003416845.1 Oplegnathus fasciatus
CCTACCCAGTTCTCCACTGGTTCTCCTCACACCACAACTCAATTTCTCTCCTCTGACCATTATTCTTTCTAGCCCTGGTCTGTTCCTGGTCTCTTGGACGCCTGGCAAGCTCATAATTATAAGGCTGTGGTCCGTCATACGCGTATGAATAAACATTTACAACCTCTTCAGCGTCAAAACTGGCTTGAGATCCATTCATTTCCATTGTTCAACTTGACCGCTCTCCCTTACGTTACGTCACTTCCGGTTCGGCGTTTTCAGATGCGGAAGTATAATTCTCTCACAAAAACGACTCCAGAAGTCACTGTAGTGTATATATAAGTATATTTTTTATGAAAATTTAGCTTCTACATCATTTTCCTACACACTGATTCACTGGGGTTTCTAACCTGCAAGTTGCTCTTTAAAGTATCAAAAGTAAAAGTACACGTTCTGCAGTAACTGTGACTGATCTATTATTATTAATGACATTATTAGATTTTATACTGATACAACAACGTAGCATTTTACTGTTGTAGTCAGTCAGGTAGTTTAGTCCAGTGTTTTTCAATGAGGGGGTCAGGCCCCTCCGAGAGAGCCGAGGGGTCGTGAGATGATTAATGGGAGAGGAGAGAAGGAAAAAACAAAGTTCTGATACACAATTTTATATTCTTTTTTTTCTCCAATCTTCAGGGTTTTTTTTTTGTGAAATATTGGATCTGAGAAGTTTAGAGGGGAAATGTCTGTTTGGTGGAACTGCTAACAACTCGCTAACGACTTTTGAATCTTGACAAGGGGCCCCAAGTTGACAAGTAAGGTGTCAATGTATAGTATATTATGAGTTTGTCCTAAGTTTTTTAAGTATAATCTCAATCAGTAAAGGAACTAGTAAGTGTATCTGTCAAATAAATGTAGTGGAGTAAAAAGTACAATATTAACTTTTGAAATGTGGAGTAGATCCTCAATTAAAGTACTATTACCTCAAATTTTTACTGAAGCACAGCTCTTGAGCAAATCTACTTAGTTACTTTACACCACTGCTTTGGATGCACATTCAGAAGTGAGTTCAATACTTTATAATATATTTATAATATGTCCTATTGTAAACACTACAATAGGAAAGCATATAACATTGAGCAAAGTATCAGTACTTAGAGCAAGCTAACAAATGAAAACTAGGGCATATAAGATTGTGTTGTTGAGCTATTTGGATCCTTATTGGCTGACATCCCAGCAAGCACTTCTCTCCTCGGGCTATTTGCTTCTTTTGGGCCATCTAATTAACCAGCATATTTTGGGAGAGTGAACGGACACCACAACACCCAAAGGAAACTCACACACAAATAGAGAACACATTCAGCCCCCACGCAGGAAGGACCGAAGCTGAGAATTGAACCCAAATCTTTCTGGCAGGAAAAGGACATAATCATAAACGCTGTACTGTACATACATAATGTTAACCTGCATTACAACCCATTCTTAACATACACATTTTCACATACTCATACATATCTTTTTCAGGCTGTATATCTTCACTTCAAAACTTTCCTAAAAAAGAGATAAGCTGGTCATGTAAACTTGCTATCATCAAATGCAGTTGCTTCCATCTGTTTATTACCAACTATGACATGTCTTAATCAAACTTTGCATTAGTGCAGTGGCAGATTGATTGAACATTAATATGCAAAATATTCTGATGAAAGTGAATGCACACTCTAACACACACATACACACACACACACACACACACACACACACACACTCTGTACATATGTATGCAGCCTTGCCTGTATGGACACACACACGCACACACACACACACACACACGTACAGTACACTCAAATATCATCTCATTAATGAATAGACAGCTCTGATGAGAACTCATCTGCATGTCATTATCATCACATTACCGCGCTTTTCCAATCAGTTACCGAATTAGCATTTGGATTAGAACCTCGCAATCATTCGGCGACCTTTCCAAAAACTGCATTATAATGTGTCACTAATGAACATATGCTAGAAATGAAGTCTGTGCTTGTTCTGATTGTTTTTGGATTATCAGAAATAATGCTTCGAGACCTCAGAGGGTGAAAAGTATTTGGTGCTGATTTCAATTAGCAAAAGTTTTGGTTTGTCATTTCCTGGGCTAGGTCAGAGTTTATCTGACATCCTTGATATGTGACTTGACTTATTCACTGTTTGCTCCACTGAGTATTTTGTGATATTAAATATAAAATAAATTATAGACTTAATGGTTAGAAGTGCCTGTAATTTCAAAGTTTAACTGTAAATGCACTCAGCTCACTGATTTTGGCACCTGAGGGGAGAGAAAATTAAGTCAGAGTGCAAAATAACACTTTTGAAGAATCCAAACACAGGTGGGAAAGAGAACCAAGTATCACTTAAACATCCAGCAGAGGGATCTATTTTGTCAACATGACCTGTTTTCCTCCATTGGAGGGCACACTTGAATAAGCAGTGGCGGTGAAGTGAGCCAAAGCCATCTCATGTACACCGTGATCCTTTTTACAGTAGAGGATCCACATCCATTTTTCCCTGACACATTCCCCAGATTTGTGGCTCACCCCCACCTGGCACTGCTCCCAGAAATGTCCTGGCATTGCCTTTAGTGTTAAGAACATTATGAAAAAATGCTCTTCATTTGAATTACTATGTTTCAAATGACTGTTCTCTCGCAAATGTCTCATTAATAACTTTGTTTGACAGCCTTTCTCTTGCCATTATGAATGCCTGTTTGTCTTTCTTTTTTTCTTAGCCAGAACTTAGGCCTCCTGCTGGTTTACTTGGAGTGAGACTATGTAACTTTTGCTGGATAATGACACTTGTGGCATTTATGGCATGAGGCCAAATGCTAAAATGTAGTAAACAGTAGCACAAGTAGACAAAAATCTTAAAGCTGGTGAATCAACTCAATATTGTCACAGCAATATCCATCTAAAGTTAGCTAACCTTAGCTAACAGTAGCCACCATAAGCTACTGGTCCTACCAGACCAAGTCAGGCTGTAGCAGTGTATTAAATTAACCAAGGGTTTGTTTTATTGCTCATGAATTCAACTTTTCCTTTGTGAGAAGATGATGAAACCTTGGTGAGGTTCTAGTATTATAGCACGTACAATGTGTTTATTTATCTGCTTTAGCTTTACTTCTGCTTTACCATATTTCTATTATGATAATGTTGGATACTGTAAAAAATAATAATACTAAAGTACTAGCAAAGTAAAATAAGTACTACATTTAATTTGACATATCTTCTCTTTGATTGTCTAAACTGTCTGGCACACTCTCATAAATCCAAACCGCTTTGGACCCTGAGTTGCTTTTTCTCTCGCTGTCTCTCTCTCTCTGTCAAGCACGCACACACAGCTGCCTACTAATCTTAAAAATGTGGATTTGTTTATTTGCTTCATGTTTCAACCATTTCCAGGTGTGGACGTGCTGCGCCGAAGGCGGTGGATACTGCTGCTGATAAATCGTTAATGACATGAGTTGACTTCTGCCAACTTACAGGGGTTTTACACTAAAGATGACTTCTGCAATGACTCCTACATCACTTAGTGGAGAGACAATTAATTACAACAGAAACCTGAAAATCTGTGTGACTTTTTTGTCTATACTGTCACCCCTTCTCTTTATCTTTTAGTACGCATTCTGTCTCGCTTCCTGTACTATCCATCTCTTTCACTGTCTTCCTCTTGTTAACCTCTCCCCTGCCTTCTCTCACTCACATCCTCTGTCTCTCTCTCTTTCTCCCTGCACTCTCTCACACATGCTTTTCCTCGCTCTCTCTTTCTCCTGCCTGGATTCTCTCTGTATTCCCTTTTATCTTCCTCCTTCCCTCTCCTCACCCTGTTAAGGCTCTTCACTAACTTTAATTGAGCAACTTAGAGATCAGTGGCTGATGCCATCGTGAACAGTCACTCACAGGTGAAGCCACAGTTCATCTTACTTTGCATATATATGTGTTTGTGTGTGTGTACAAAAATTGAATACAAGTAGAGGTATATGCATGTTTGTGTTTATACTTCCCAAATTTGTATGCACACATATGCATGACTGAGTTTGTGTGTGAAAATGTCAGGGATCGGGAGTGGAATTTAAAAAAATCTAAAAAAGTGGTTCTTGCTAATTGTGTTGCTGTGCATGCTCCGCTCTTGCACCCGCTGTAGTTTCTGGCTGTTTAGCAGCTCTTTGATCAGCAGATAGTGAGATGGTAGGGAGGCTGGTTATGCTTGCTTCCCCGCCTGATGCACGGGTGGCTCCACTACACATTCTGCACACAGTGGGAGGCTGGACTGTTGGTGAGTGTGTGTGTGTGTGTGTGTGCATATGTGAAAGAGCAAAAAGAAAAAGAGAGAGGATGAGGTACATAGGCAGAGATAGGTAAAGAAAGAGAGAGGAAAGGAGAGGCAAAAGAGAGAGGAAGAGAATGAAGGAATAATTAGGTGGGGGGGGGCATTTTGCCTTGAATGAAGGAGTGCAAACAGCTTTTACTGGCTGCCTGGCAGGGTCCTCTCTGATGTTTATCCTGCCTGTGTGCACTTCTAAACATTACCAGCAGCCATTGCTGCTTCACAGCCAAGTTATGATCTCTCAGCTCCCTGTCAAAGATGGTTTTCCTCGTCTGTCGGAGGGCATTTGTGCAGCAGAAAACTCCATATTGATAAAAAAAGCTTAGCATCATTTCACAGCGTTCAATCAACACACAGGAAGTGCAATACATTACGCTGCATTGCCAAATATTTTGCAAAAATGCAGCAGGATGAAGAGACTGAACTGAAATAATAATTTAAGGCAGACTGTATCAGCCAAGTCCAAATAGCCTGCTTATTCAAATCTATAATGCTTTTTTCACAGTTATCGGACTAAACTAGGTAATCCTGTTGTCTGATATACCCCCTCAGAGAAAATCTACAAGCTGTGACATGTTGCTTGTCCTCCCGTCAATAACAGCCATCCTGCCTATCTAGGGATGGCATTAAAAGATAAGAAAGAGTCCCATTTATGGACAAATGTGTTCACATAGATTTCCCATACAATCCATTTGTAGCACGTTGTAGAGAGCCTGCCTCTCATATTAGCAGCCATGAATCAACTCTCTTTATCGACACATGGAGTAATGCGAGTGTAGCTGGGTAATCAGCAATGTACAATACAGGCTGTGATTTGTTACTGTACCAAAAAATAAAGATATTACATTGGTTAACACGGGGGCTGTGAGATTGCAGGATGGAGAAGTAACACCTTGGATATGGATCAGACCTCACTGGGTTACCACAAGAATAAAGTACTTCACCTATAACGTAAACATGATTATATTTATTTCACAGATTATCAGAACTTCTGCCTCTTTGATGTGAGCCATGGGAAAGTGAAATTTGGGAGCTGCCCTTGTGGCAGAAACTCACTTTAAAGAACAGGCCTTCAAGGAGCAGTTGCTGTATCAAGGAAATTTTTCTTTCCATTTTTACAGGATTGTGGTGGTGTCCTTCAGTGTGAGGAGCAAAGCCTGCAAAATATCCCTAACCATTATCCCTCAGTGAGTAAGAGAGGGGTCAAGAGACTGCCAATGCGAGCTGTCATGCTGGATCTGAAATGAAATACAGGCTTCTACATACAGATCAAAGATACGCTGGATGACAACAGAAACTACACTCAACATCTGATTACACTATTCCTGGTATCTTCAGTGAGCTGAATTTACTAACCCGTGTTTGATCCGGTGTCTAATTAATTCCTTAAGTTCTTGTGTTTATAGCAGGGGAGGGGGGGAGAGGGTATACGGTATGTAAGGAGAGGGGATCTGTCTTTGAAGTGGTGTTCTGCAAATCTCTAGAGGACAACCAAGCCCGAGGCTGGACTCAGGCTGTGGGGAGAGAAGCAACAACCACTTTTTCCACTGCAGGGCCAAAATTGGGGCTTGCCATGGCCATGTTTGCTACACTGAATTACCATTGTTATCTGTTTATTTGAAACAATATATCCCAGCAGAAATATAATGCCTTACGGCGGCAAAAGGTCACCAGAGACAATACTAAAAGTTTGCCATGATTGAGACTGAGAGGCAAATAACAAATAAGCTTTTACTAGCATTGTTTGGTCCTGCACTGGAATATGGGCTCTTAGCAACACTAAAAAACGAGATTCTGCAATCCTCTGCGGTACACCCCTCCCTGTGCCTAACTAGCTAATGAACTATCAGCTATCTATCTTCATTCCACCCAGGGCCCACTTGTCCTTCCCTGCAGACAGAAGCTACTTCTTGGCAGGTCTTGCTAAGGGGAATCCAAACCTCCTGGCTCTAAAGTAAAGTGTTGCATTCTTCTGAAAGTCATTTCGAGGTGAAAAACAGAATTCGGTGATGCTATTTCTGTTGTTGTAGACAGCATCATCAATATTTGTGAACACGAAACAACCCCATTCCCAAGATAGAAACCAGACAACTGTAATCATCTGTGATGTCAGCAAAATACTAAATCTCACTGTAGGTTTCTTCAATCATAACAAGTTGCAGACTGGTTTTGTGGAGCAAATGATTGCTCGAGATTATTCTCGCAAGTAGACCCATTGATTGGTCTTGAATTAGCTTTGGAGCAGCACAAACCTGTTGGCTCTCGAGTTTTGGTTGTTTTGTTCATACTTATTCTGTTTATGTCCCCAATTCAAGACCAACAAAATATACTGTTAATGACACAATTTTTTTAACTATTCTTTGTAAAACTGACGTTTAATAATTACAGTGTGTCAAAGGAAACACATGAAACAGGTGTCCAGTTTGTACCTTATAGGCAGGTTAAGTGTCGGACTAACATGCCTGCAAGTGCCAGGCTTTTGAAAAATATAGACCCATTTTCACATTAGAAGTGAAGTAAATTGTAATAAATATCTGGAACGTGGGCATTAGCATAAGCTGTTAATGTTATTGTGGTGCTAACATCAGAGTGCAGATCAACATTCCTTGTAGTTAGCATGTTAACATGCATGATAACAACTAACAGCAGGTATTTTGACTTGTCAAAACAGAAAAAGCTTTTTTAATAAGTGTAACTAATAAAAATAACAATGGCTCTGTTCTATTTAGGTGTATAAGTAAGCCATGACAGTGAGCCAGTATGCACAATGCCAGGACCCTGAAACTAGCACATGCACTTAAAGTTATTAGTTACACCTCTGTCTGATCAGTCAAAATGAGAAAGGCTTAATGGATGTTGCAAGTTTAGCATGACAGAGTTGGCATGTAAGCAGGCAGTTAGCATTAATCTCAAAGTTCAGCTAAGGCTGAGAGGAATTCGACCATTCGTTTTAGATGTTTCTTGTCATGAGCTGTGTTCGTCAAGTGGAAAGTCTGACCTGCTGATGGTGGTGCTCAGTTAAATTTAAGGGGTCACCACTGCTTATTGGGATTCATACTATTGGGACCATAACATTGGATGAATAGCCAAATTTCAAGGTCATTCATCCAATAGTTGCCAAGTTTTTTTACTCTGCAGTGTGACAAAGTGGTGGACAAACAGACAGAAGGACATCCTGAACGACTGGCTGACATTGCCGTCCTAAAGCCAACGAGCATAGAAATAGTTATTTTTTACAGTTCTGGTAATGATAATTTAAGGTGAAACAGCATTTAATAAATCGCTTGCAAACGTAGTTCTTCTTGAGGGCATGTAGTTTTGTCGGATACCACTAATAATAAGCCTTTTTCACCGCAGATATTTTGACTTAAAAAGCACAGGTGTTACGTACAACATTAACGACAACATGCACAATTCCTGGACCCTGAAACTGAAGCAGCTAAATGGAACTCAGCCATTGTTCATTTTATTAATTGCACCTGTGCTTTTCCTAATGTGACATGTAAAAATGTCTTCTGTGAAGAAAATCTATTACAATGTTGTAAGATTTTGTACAACAAAGGATAATTTTCAGCCTGTTGCACACCTGTTGCTAGGTAAATTCCATTAAGCCTACACACATACAAACATTAAGCAGGTAGGATTTCATATTTTCACCATAATTCTGCTTTTAAGGAGCAGAAAAACATGCTTTTCACAGATTAATGTTTTTAAAAACACCAGACACCCACAAGGGCATGTGTGGCATATCATTATCACTAAAATGTGGGTCTTGTTCAACAAAAGCAGAGTAAAGTAAAGGAAATATAGACTAAATCCAATATTTTCCGACTTAAAATATGCCTGGTAACAGCAGTGAACACACTGTACCACAGTATTGTGAGCTTTCTTGTTGTAGGAAGATAGTTTTGTATGGACTATACCATGTTAACTCAAGTCCTCCCCAAAATCAAACCTTTAAAATGAACCATTTACTGAGTTCAAATGGCATTTTAGCGCGTATAATGTTTAAAATTATCACAACTGTATTTTTTTGTCACTTTCTATTCAGCACAAACACACCAGTTAAACTTTTGTCTGCCCAGTTACCCTCACAGCTCCCCCTCTCCGGTAGTGGTTTGCTCCTCACTCCAGCTGATCGGCCCAGGACTCCCCGGTGGGCTCCGTCCGTCGTTGAGTCTGACGGCTCCAGTGTCCCAACGTCGATTTAAACTGTTTTAATTTCACGGAGTCAGTGGCCGCTCGTGTCGGCAAATAGCTCCTCGTCTAGTGAAACTCTGAAGGATAATCTGGCCGGGGTATTGACTCTGTACTTGTCAAAGCCAGGGGATCTAAACGCAAATACGAGGCCCTCATTCCATCCGCGGATTCACCTGCTACGCGGAGAGCCTCACACGGAAGACCGACATGGGGGACACGGGGAGCGAGGGCAGCAAGCCTCCAAGTAACGTTAACGTGATACCCCCGCGCTGCCCCTGTGGTTTCTGGGGGTAAGGCGAAAAACCTCTCAAATGTCTTGCTTGCAGATGTTTTCTTTCTCTGCCAACAGCTAGCAGAGTCGCTAGCCACTAGCGTTAGCAGCTCAAACAGGGATGAGCTGCTTTTCTTGTTATTACCCCCCCTCCCCATTGTTTTGTAGCATTAGCTGCTAGCTAACGCCAGCTGGCCTCGGTAACCTTCTCCTGTAGAGGTAGAGAGCAGGGCAGGGGTGTGGGATTAGCCCTCCAGGTAACGTGACAGGTGTGACAGGGCTAATAAACTGGCTAGTTTGAAAGTATTCCGTTTATAAATGAAGCATTTGGTTAGAGATAACACACAGAACAGTTGTTATAAACTGGACTGGGCTCTGGTGGTTTTATCAGTTCAAATTAGCCGAAAAGCAGGGTATGTGCTAATATACTGAGACATACAAACTGGCAACAAAATGGACACATATTGACACAGTATGTTTGTTTTCCTAAGCACAGTAATCCTCATGAGTACATTTTAACATGTCAAGTGTGTAGGGACACTTTTTAACAACAAAGTCATGTGAACTCTAGATATTTTGTGACATTTATGGACATAGGTACACTTCACGTGATTTTCCAAGTGTCAGGAAGGTGTTTCTGTTACCAGTCACTGCCATTTCAGTCTACTGCATGTTTGCTTTAATTGACAGGTTCATTAACATACATACAGTACATACAGTTGCAATGGTAATCATTATTTACTTTAAAGTGGCACTTAAAAAGTAATACATATAAATATAGGGCTGCAACTAACGATTATTTTCATTATCGATTAATCTGTCGATCATTTTCTCAATTCATCGATTACTTGTTTGGTCCATAAAATGTCAGAAAATGGTGAAAAATGTTGATCAAGGTGGCGTCCTCAAATGTCTTGTTTAGTCCACAACCCAATGATATTCAGTTACTGTCATAAAGGACTAGAGAAACCAGAAAATATTCACATTTGAGAAGCCGAAATCAGAGAACTTTTTCTTAATAAATGACTGAAAACGATTAATCGATTATCAAAATAGTTGTTGATTTATTTAATAGTTGGCAACTAATTTATTAGTCGACTAATCGTTGCAACTCTATATAAATATTAAAAGTATACAAATAGAAATACATAACGTTGCTCTAAATTGTGGTTAACTTACAGTTTGTTTACTATTTGCATTTGGTGGGCCGACTTGAAGGTTATCATGAGACAAGTTTGGTACAAAGGTCCCACTTTAGATAGGACTTGCTATACTATGTTTGTAAACATTGGGGGCATAATATTGTTGGTTTGTTGGACTTAAGTTGATGACATTTTTTTGTAGTCTTCAGTTTTAAATACAGGAGTGAAAGCAATGTGGCACACAATCACGCCGATGAAGACTACTGTGTTTTTTCTTTTCTCTAGATTAAGAATACAATTGTTTATCTTTCCCCATTGTTATTCATATAAGCTACAAGAGCTGCATCAGTACACTGGAGTACCTATTTCACACTTTGCAGTAGGAAGTGATCTGTTTGGAGGTGACAGCTCACCCACTGACTGAGCATGGAAATGATGTGAAACAAAAAATATTGCAGTGTCAGTTACCAGATCTCAATGCCCATGACAGTATTTCCTAAGAACATGAGCAAATTTCCGAATGCTTTTCTCACGAGGAAGTGATGACCCACTTGTTCAGAGTTCACTGGAGTTACAGTTATCTGCGAAGTGTACACCAAAATCATGGCATCTCTGCGTTACAGTATCAAAACTAAGCACTAACAGTTCCACATTTGCTCACAAAGGTATTTTATTTTCTGCATTTAATGCCCCTTACATTTACAACAGACTAGTATAACACTGTGAGGAATTGCCCCAATTTTGCAACTGTTTTGAGCAATTCCACAATTCATGGCCCATTTTAGATAGCGGTGACATTATTTAATTTCCTCTCACTCACTGTAATATCAGTCTATCTGTCCTTGTGATGTTTTTACCCAGCATTTACCCAGTCACAATTGCAAGATTAAGCTGTATGACTGACGTTTTAGATGATGTTCGGACATTGTGACGTGAGAGAAGATTTTTTTAAACTTTATTTTTCAAAACAAATTAACCAGAACTGCTGTCAGTTACAGTATTAACGATATGAGTCAGCCCTGATTATAAGACACACCTCCGCCATTGAAGATGAGAAACAGTACTACTGAAGTATTATCCCACAGGGTCTGGATCCTCTGAAGGACTCATCTGATTGGGATGCATCCTTCAGAGTAATGCTACAACGATTAGTCGATGACTTGATGACTTTCTTACTCTTCTATGATAGTAAACTGAATATCTTTGGACTTTTGGCCAGACAAAATAAGATATTTTCATAACATAACAGGCATTTTTCTCAATTTGCTGACATTTCATAGGCCAGACAATTAATCAGGTAATCAAAAAAATAAAAAAATCGGTAGACTAATTGATAATGAAAATGATCGTTAGTTCCTAACCTACTTTAGAGGATATGAAGGCCAAGCTGAAGCTGCTCTTTTCCCCCAAATTTGAGCCCCTGTCAACATGTAAAGTCAAATATTTCAAAGTTTATGATCAACACTGACACTGGAAACCTGGGGGAAGTTTGAACAGTGTTCAGTGCAAGTTGTGATGTTTCACTTAACCACAAGATGGACAATTACCAAACAGTGTACCAGTTAATGTTTAATACATCCATATAACTTCTATTTATCTGCCCCTGGGAACATGTCACTGGGAACATGTCCATGCTCCTTACAAGGTGATACATTTACCAATAGTTAATGAGCACCTGAACACATTCCTAATAAATATGATGTGGTCGTGTCATATTTTCTGCCTTCATTGGTTGACAAAGGTTGCCAGGACGTCTCATTACACAATTGACCAGAGCACACTGACTCCAACGGTGCACTGATGGTGTCTGAGTTTCTCAGCTGTATTTGGAGGGGCCTTTGAAATGGGACAGGCCTTGTTGCCTGGTTATGATGGATTTGGTGTAGGAATCCAGCCCCTGAATTAGATTCTCCTGCTTCTAGGCTTTTTTAGTGAAAAGTGTGTGGGTCTTTGGATCACCCATAGGACAAGAGCACTATTACATTATGTCTTTGGGTTTGGGATGGGGGAAAAATGGGTATTGGTAGCAATCACCTGTAAGTTGTTTTGTATGCTGCAGGCTTGTCAGCATGATGTATGGCACCATTTGAAACACAAGTTCCTTCAGGTTGTTGCATAGCATCAGGGCGCTCACTTCTCATGTGTCTCTCTCTTTCTGTTTGACTTCCACATGTCTCTTTCTGCCTCAAACTTTTTGAAGAGGCACATTCAGGTGCACCATGTATGGTTGTGATTGGTGCTCTGTGGCTCTTAAACCCGTAATTGCGTCTGACATTTAGGAAGAGATTAATGCTTGTACTTCCTTTTGTTATTTCCCCCTGAGAGCAGAAGGCTTGATTGTCTCACAGTGATCTTTGACAAGGGAGGCAAAGAAAGACCCCTTTTGTTCACTTTTCCTTAAATCTGGTATCAGAGAGGAGTCTCTGCGCTTCTTAATGTGCAGAGTGCTTTAGTAAAATCAAAATTTCGAGTTGAGCTGCACTCGCTGCGGCTTTTAAATTTTTACCATAATAAAGCAAGGATATTGAATACCTTGATGTCCTTTTCACATCCAGTAAAGATTTTTGTTTTTACATCAGCTTAATGTTATCATGCCCGTAAAAGATAGAAGCCTAGTTATTTACAATCTGCTCCTGCGAGTTTCATGTGATCAGTCGTGTTTGAATGTTACATTCCTTTTTTCTTGCAGGTGGGGATTGTTTGTGTTGGTCTCTGTTAGTTGTGTGCATGTGTTTGTATAACTCCTTGTCAAGGTTGGCAAGTGCGGCTTAACAGGGACTTGTCTCACATAGTTGAACACAGTCCTGCATCTCCGTCATGTCCCAACACTCTATTTGCTAAAAAGGCACGGCTAAAGACACAGCTCGATTTTTGCTATTGTGGAAAGCTGCTAGGTTTTGATACTCTAATACGTTTTTGGTAGAGGAGTCCTTTAATGTTGCATTTATTTTCAAATGAGACCTCATCTTCCATTTCATTTACAGTGTCAGATAGGCAAGTAGAATTTTTTGAAATTCAGTTTTGATAGAGAAATGTATGTGTAAAATAAGTAGATTGGAGTGTCTGTTTTTGGCTAATCCAGTGGTTTTAAAAACCCGAAATAAAGGTAATGTAAATCCAATGTGCCACATGGCTTAATACATTGAGAGAAATTAAAGGTATAGTTACCTTGATAGAGATGGAGTACCAAAATCTGTACCCGTTGACACATCACGTCATGATATATCTTCATTATATTGTGTATCCTGAGATAAGTTGTGTAATTTGTGCAGACCTGTGCACACTCCATCGTGTTGAAAAACAGTTTTCATGGCCAAATTATTCTTATGTGTTAAAGGCATAACAAGTAGGATTTTTCTAAAAAAAACAATGTATAGACTCATACAAAAAAAATCCCCCTCAATCATCACTTATGACCCACTAGAAGTGTGTGGAGGTGTCTGTATCTGCAGAGACCCTGCCCTCTGCCTGTATTTTCTTACTTTGCTGTGCTCGGGACGTTTCTGGGCATCAACCTTTGGGCAGTGGTGTGTAGCCCCCAGTGCCAACAGTGCACAGGGTGTGAGGTGTGGGACTCTATAAAAACGCAGCGACCAATTGCCAGATTGTAAGCATTTGGGGCCACCAGAAGCGTGTGCACTTTGAGCCGGGGAGTTTTGAATGTTGCGTTTATAAACAGCAGCCGACCAATCCTACTCGTTATGCCTTTAAACTGTGTGGGATACATGAGAAAGAACTTGATTTCTCAACAGTATCAACCAATTGTAATGATTTCATATTAGCACAAAAGTGCTAAAATCACAAAAGTAATGAAGAGTGCTGTTACCAAGGCTATAGAGAAATGCTGGATTAGTCAAGTAATTGCTTTATCAGGTAGTTTATTAATTAGCCCCGTATTGCTATTCATAACAAAAATGTTTTAGATCAATGCAAGTATTGAATGCATGGCTGGTAGAGGTTGAATTGCGGAAGTAAAATGACAACTGCTGCATGCAGGTGTAGGCTTTTCACTCTGCAAAAGACATAACCCACGGTCAACCCCATTGTCTGGTTATGCACTAATGGGCTGTTATAAAAATACCACAAAGATGTACCAAAAGCCCATGGTTAAAACCCATGGTTTAGCCCCGAAGTTAGTTCACTGTTTAACTGATCTCACTTTGTAAGAGAGGCCCCTGACCCACTTATTTGTCTATATTCCAGGCGGCTGAACAGCTGTACAAGTCGTAAGGTTAATGCCACGTTGCCTATTATGAAATCTCAATAAGCTAGTCGCTGTGAAACTAACTATGTTCTTGTCAGACATTTTTCTTGTAGGATGGGGAAAAAAAATAATAACCTGCATATTTATTCAACCAAATTAAAAAGCTTATTCAATTAAAAATGGACTTTCAACATGTAAGTTGCCATTTTGAGTCCTTGGTGGACAAGCTGAACAAGCTTGTGCTGCCCTCACAGTTTCTATTGAAGGGCCCATCAGCAAAGCAAAACTACTGGACGTGTTCCAGGTGCAAATGTAGAACTGTAGTATATAATCTGTTCTCCCCCTGTAACATAAACACAGCTGAGCCCTTCTCTGTCGCACTTTAGATACCATTGTCTAATAACTAATAACTAAATGTCTGTGAATACTCTCTATTAGCAGACCTGTATCTGTAGTTAGGAAGTCATTTTTAATTTTACTGCTCACGTCAGTCAAACTGCATCACCAAGGCGACGGAGCCCGTCTTCCTGTCTGTTCCAATCAAATACTCTCATTAGTAACAGCAGTGGGCCAACTATGAAATAGACTGATTGTGTGCCCTCTGTTCAAACTTCACTCAGCTTAACAAGCATGCAGCGGTTTCTTTCCTGCATGTTTTTTTATCATCCTTTCTCACCTCTTTTAGTTCCTTAATTAACCTGTAATGTCATTACCTCTGATTTGAAGGTTGACAACAGGATATGATTTGTTTTTTGTTTTTATCGACTTCCTCCCCGCCTGTGTCCCATGATTAGGTTTCTCCTCTATCCTCACTTCTTGCTTCCTCCTTTTTCTTTTGTACCCAAGACCACACACCAGCAGACTGACAGACAGCCCTCAGGTTGACTGCGGCTGACCCTACATTTAGAAATGAGGACAAAGGTGTGCAACGAAGCACCAAAAATAAATAGAATGTGACTGATAGCAGCGACCGTCACGCTCAACGCGCAGACAGTAAGGACGAGGGCTGGAGAGGAAATGAGAGGAGCCCTCTCAGAGGAAAGCCAGAGCCATCTGTTGTGAAAGAGTTGTGTCACTGAAATCAGCAGGGCTTCACTGATCATCCCCATAACAACAGCTATTTTATATCAGCAATCTTTATCCATGATTAGGAAGGGAAAAGTATGTTTAGGTAACCGTTTTTTCCATTGAAATACTTGAATGATTCAACTAATTGAAGCATTTTTAGCTTGTTAAAAGGGCACGTTAATGAGGTTTGCAATTTTTGCCATTCTTTCCTCTCAGACCAGTTGAGTGGTTGTCAAGTCAGCTGTGTACATTGCCAACACACAGGCTAGAGGCCTTCAGATTTCTGTTGAAAATCAACTGTTTGCAAAATTGAGCCAACTTGTTCCACCACACAGGCATTTTCAACTCCACTGCTACTACACTGTACAGAATCAATGTTTGTTAGTTTGAGACAACTGACCACCACTGACCTTGAACTGTTTAATCATGTTATATATTCACTAGTACTGATAACTATACCATATGTAAAATAAAAGTCTTTACAGATCTATGTCAAAATTAAGTGAAAAATAACTTTAAATCAATAGAATTGTTATAATTATGTAACAAACAGACAGACAACAGCAGATGTCTTTCACTCAGCTCATTTTAAAGCTACATTAAGCAGTTTTTGACCACAAGGGGGCAGAAAGAGTCCAAAACATAGTCTCCTAAGAGTCTGTGTTTGGTTTAAACACACAGAAATGCAGCTCCAACATAACATTGGTTTACCAAGCTTCATGTTAGGAAACTTAGTTCACTTACCTACCAGGATTGTGTTTCTGGCCACCTGATGAAAACAAGTACAGTATTTACCTGCTTTTAGTTCTAGTTTGGTTAACCAATCCCTGAGAACAATATCTGGGTCTTGTTGGAGATTCTGGACTTTCTTCACTAAACACTATGAGTCTCTGTTTCTTTACAGTTACAGTCAGCATTTGTGAGCTTGTTTGCTGGAACAATGAGACTCATTTGATTGAATGTTAATATTGAAAAACTGCTTGATGTGACCTCTCTACATCGGTAATTAAGTTAAGAGTGTTTACTGTCTGCAACTCCTGGAGGAGAGTTTGGTTCAAATACATTCAATTCATAAAATAAGTATGTGATTTGTTCATTTCTACCTGAAAGTTTAATATTTAATATTCTTGTATGGGTTGCAAGATGTACAGAAAAAAAATCTAAACAAAAGTCACACCTCAGTTGATGAAGCCCCCCTAGCTAGTGTGTTACTTAGACCTTGACAGCCTCATAGCATGGCAGCTTTGGATTCAGTGAATAATTTAACACTGTAGCCTGGATCACAATCTTCATCTTCAGTTTTTTTCTACGAAGATCCCAGATGAGAAATTAGGTCTCAGCCTGGGACTTGGGGTCATGGAAATGGCTGTGTGGATACCCACCAGCAAAAGACACATGCATTTGTTTGCATACCAATCTGCATTGTTTGGAAGTCTTACACAAGCTGTTTGATTAATACATTTGCTTTCTCTCTCTGCCCATTTCCTCAGGTCGAGCAAAACTATGAATCTCTGCTCAAAATGCTTTGCAGGTAAGTTTTTGTTCTTCTGTGTGCTTGTTTGGTTGATTGATCTTGTGTCAAACATAGTGCTGTGTAAGTAGGGGGGCGGGGGTCAAAGCCACTTCTGTAGCTGTTCTTGAAGTGACAAAGAAGTGGAGATAGAAGTCTGAGGAAGAAACTCAGGGGTAAAGTGGAGTGTTATGCTCACCCCTAACTCTTTACTGTACAGATTGTTATGAAACAGTTTTCTCAGCAAAAACAGTGTATACCCTGCCTGTATCCAACTGGAATTTGACTTACTTTGACTTTGACTTGACAGAATATTGTGTCCGTTCTCACTCAGGCTATAGTTCATCCTCTGACAAAATCAGTGCCCGAGATATGAGTAGAAAACTATGTTCATTTACACAAGATTTGAACAGAACTGTGAAATTGAGCATCATCCAAAGATTCACCTGAGTTCCCCCTATGCCACACGTGTTTGGCCTAGAAGTTAACAACCACTCCTTACTCCAAAGCCGATAGATGCGTTCAAACATGTACGCACAGATGCACGCAAACGTCTTACCATCTTTTTTCACAGACATTCAGAAGAAACAGCCCGACGATGATTGTGCTTCAAAGGCCTCCTCAAGCTCCAGCAGCAGCCAAGCTGACATCTTCTGTAATGAAGCAAACAGTAGCATTAGTCAGTCACTGATGTCGATGCCTAACACATCAGAAGACCCTTCGCCGGGAGAGACTGGAGCGACATCTCTACCTACTCAGGACGGTAAGGCAGCACTCAATCAGTAAGAAATTAATGTTATCAGGTTTCCTTTTTATTATTTCAGATAAGTGACTTGCCTTGGGGCATAGATCATTGAAAGATATCTTTTTGCTCTCCTTTTCTTTGAACCTATGAAGAGTGGAGCACTCCCAATCTGAAGTGTAGAACTTAAAGGATATGTAATATGGTCTGTTTGGTTTGTAATGCTTACCCTACACGTTGAAGTAATGTATGCCTAATGAGCAAGTTTAGAAGTGTGTTTTAATGCACAAGCTCTAATGTTAGTGGTCAGATCCAGAGTATTGTAGCTTTTAGTCCACGGCATCTTTCTGTAGAAGACTGCTACTACAGTAGTTTCTGCCAGCTGAAGCAGCAGCAGCTGCAGTGCCCCTGCCCTGGCTATATTTGTCCTCATGGCACAGATAGAGAGAATGATAGGAAAGGGTATCCATTCAGAAGTGAAGGTTTTAAGAGGACACCTACAATTGCCAGAGCATCGGTCATTGCTATACAGTGACAAGGTTATTTGTGGAGGCCGATCCAGGACAGGACAATAAAGTGGCTACCAAATGGATGTGTGGGACTTTGCCCACACTAACCCACTCTTCTGTTACAGCGGGAGCTTTTTGGTAATATACACAAGTGCATGATTATTGTTGATTTTTTGATTAAAAAAGCTTGTAATTCATCCAAAAAGCAACAAACTCATTATGTTCGCTCATTCTTGCGCAATCAACAAGTTAAAACTTCCACTTGTTCGAAAATTGAAGTTCGGTAAAGAACCCTGCGAAATGAATGACTGAATACCCATCAGCCTCAGCTGTACTTTGAGACTGAAATATTACATGTCACATGTTACTAGAGCTGAAACACTTAAACTGTTATTTGATCTTTTCTCTGCTTTTGTTATTGTTAACTTAATCTCTTTGGGTTAATTGGTCGGGTAAAACATTTGAAGACATCACCACAGGCTTTTCGGAAATTGTGACACTGTTTTCTGAAATTTGATAGACTAAACGATTAATCAAGAAAATAATTGGCAGGTCAGTTGATTGTGAAAATAATTGTTAGTTGCAGTCCTGCATGTTACATGTTCTGTTGTGACTTGAAGCTGGAACTTATATGCATTAATATTAGTAAGAGTGAGTAATAAATACCACTTAATACCACTTTATTACCTAAGGAAATGTTTAATATCACCCTTCTAGGAAAAGTCAAGGCATGATATTTAAGTTATAATTGCAGTATAGTATAGTATACTGTAGTATATAGTATAGCTGCAGTATAGATATATTTAAAAGGTGAAATGTGTACATTTGACTCGGTTGCATTTCTAGTGTTCAAAATTTTCAACTAACTTACATACAAACAGTATCAGGTTCAGGTGGATGATATCTTTCTTTTTTTTTTTCCCCACCCACAGTTGGCCAGCTCTTGGCTGGCTTCAGTCTGCACACATACACTCTGCGGTCTCTCCTTCACAGATATCTATCACAGTGTCTGTGCAAAAAAAACAGCTCACAGCATAATAAAGGATTCCACACACCCCAGTCACGGTCTTTTCATCTTGCTACCGTGTGGAAAACGGTACCGTGGTATCCGGGCAACCACCAGAAGACTCTCTAACAGCTTCTGTGCTCAGGCTGTTACGATTATAAACTATGTTCTTTTCAGGGCAACCTGACACATGACCTAATCTGGCAATCAGTTGCAGTTTACCAATTTTTTACACAGTTGTTTGGCTTCTATATTTGGTCTTTGTATTTGTACAGTGTGGAAGTGTGTGCATGTGCATGATTATTATGATATATGATATGATGTGTGTATGAATTTTAGGAGTTTTATACAGTTTGCAATTGTATTCTCTATTTTTGATAATCTATTGTTGAATTATTTATTGGTCTGTTCTAAATCAATATATCTCTCTTTCAGAAGTATCCAGCACAGACACAGTCTTCAGTTCACTCTCCACTCCCACAAAACGCTCCTTTGAGTCAGGTATGCCTCAGCTCTGCCATTACAATGTCCATTATTGCGTTTTGCACTGTGTGCTTGTCGTGTCCACTTAAGGCATTGGAGTAGAGGACCCAGTATCATCAACGGCATTGGATTGATCCAAAATGACCAGGTTAATTGTACTTCCAGTGGAAACAGCAGAGGGAAGGATATTGGGGACGCAATAGAGTGTATCTGCCAGAGGGTGCAAATGTAAAGCCAATCGAGCGGTCACTAGAGTGGCTGCTGGCTACGAATATATATACATATGCAGTAGTTACACACAATGATAACCTAGACATATGATAAACATTCAAAATTGGAAAGGTCACACAGAAGGGAGCATTGTAGCTCAGTGGTTAGCATGGTCACATCACAGCAAGAAGGTCCTTTGTTTATTCTACAAATTTCAGAAATAGGAGGAAGCAGGTCACAATGTAGCACTTCTGACAGAGCAAAAACGTGCATGTGTGGAGCTGGCGGATGTCTAAAACACTGCAGACTTTCTTCTAGTGTAGATTTCCCTTCTATTGTGCTTTCAGCCTTAGGTGACACAACCTGCTGCACGCATGCACGTGAACACTGACTTAAGACAACTGCAGAGTAGGCATGGCTCAGCAGTGGTGTGTGAACATGTTGATCCCTCGTCTAATGCAGCGGGATCATGTGAGCACACGCATGCGCACACAGCAGCGTTTAAATCTTGTGCTGTGAGCTGAGTTTCACGTTCCACAGTCTCTCTAAATGGGGCGCGCTGTATTTTCATTTAAAGCCGGGATACACTTTGGCTTTGCTCGTCTTTTGTGCAACCTATTACACTCTTAAATCAATTCATAGAGCAAATGTCTTTGTCAAAAAATGTCAAATGTCTTTTTCTGTGTTGTTGACTCACATTTAAATTTGACGTTTCAGCCGGTGTAAATTGGCCACAGAGATTTACCGGAATAACAAAAAGCAGGCAAGGAGGAAACATTTTTTTTCACAACATGCCCTTGCACATGTACGGACACACATACTCTCCCACATATAGGGATCGATGGGGCAGGGTAGGGAGATCTGGCTGCTCAGCTTGGCCTAGTTCTCAGAGATTTATTGAGTGCTGATCAGCATTCGGCCGGGCCGGGGAAAAAGTCTGCAGGATTGATGAGGAAAGCTGAGTTGAAATTCCAGCCGACCAGTGGAACTCGCTACATGCTCTTCCTGTCTCAGGTGCTGGGTTGAATGTAATCTAATGCAGGAGAACCATTAATCTCCAAAGCGCCTATTTTACTTAAGAGGCGTTTTTGTTCCTGTGTGCCATCATCTGCTCCCTCCTAGTTGCAGACCTCACTAAATCAGAGGTGATGTCTTTATATTAAATGAAAGTTGTTATGGAGCCTATTATTGGAGGTCCTAAGTTTTCTCTTGAAATTCTAGTCAAAGCTGCCGTCCTCAACACACAGGAGATGAATGCTTTTTGGATTATTATGTGGGTAGAGGAGTAATAAAAGGTGGAGAAGGTTTGCCTGCAAGTATATTGGTAGATTAATTATTTAAAACGATTTCTAGCAGGTCGATTAACCTTCACATGCTTTTGTATCAGAAAACTGATTTCTTCATAGCTATTTGCTTTTTTGCTGCCATCATGATCACAATCTTTTGGGCATTTTCAAATACAGTACAGCAGACATTCTGCCTAGGATGAATATTTAAAGTTGCCATTATGCCATTATTCTAATTTTCACTGAATTACCTTTTGTTGAACAGTAGACTATACACAGAAGGGACGGAGGTGTGTAATTGCATTGTATAGACACGTTTTAGCACAATAGAAATAGAATACAGATGTCTAATACTCGCCGTTGAGCTACCAAGGTTGTACTATTGATTTGCATTTTGCTCCAGCCTTTCAGTTGCTCACAGCATTAACAGTGCATCCAGGAACTCTTACTTTTGTGAGCAAATACAAAAAAGTTAAATATAAAAAGGTGGCAGTTATGGAGCACAGCGATTACAGCGAATAGCCTTTTTTGTGTGTGCATGTGCTTATATATATGTGTGTCCCCAGCCTCGGAGTCAGAGAGCGACGTTTCACCCGAGAAGCGAGCGAGAGTGGGTGAGGTGCCAGAGGGTGAGGAGTCTTCATCATCATCGTCATCTTTCTCTGCATCATCATCATCATCGTCTCGCAGTGGCTCTAAACAGCGGAGCCGCAAACGTTGCCATCGCTGCCAAACCAAACTGGAGCTGGTACAGCAAGAGCTGGGTTCCTGTCGCTGTGGTACGTTGATACAACTCTATATGCATAAATGTACATGAGGACACACATTTTAACCCATGAACACATATATGCTAATACATACACAGGCCCACAAATTACTACATTAAGTGTAGCTATTATTAAAGACCCCAGTCGTGTCTTTCGCGTGTGCATGAGGTGAAAGTGGTTAATATTAGCCTCAGAAATACATAAATACATGTCGGTTAAGTTGGTCCCAATTTTGTGAATTTTATATCCAGTGCAGTGAAATGCATCTACTACGTTTGCATATGTTTGTGTGTTGACGGAAATGTCGATGACCAGAGTGCTTTTGCTAGCCTTGGGGGACCATTAAAGAAAGCCTGAATGTTTCACATTGCACATAAAGCATAAGCCAATTACCACGAACACTAATGCAGTTTAAACCAATACTTGGCTTACTAATCAACTTGTTTGCATACAAATTAGAGTACTTAGAAAGTCACAGCTCTTCACTGCTTAAAGACCATCTGCTTAAACCCACGCAATAATTTCTAAATTGGAAATTGACTTGCCTTTTTTTCCACCAGACGCTGCTTAATGCATGGGCCATCCATCCTTAATAGTCCAATGCTTACTATGAAAACATACTTTTTACAGACTGAAGGGGAAATGGTGGCAATTATAGTGATTTCTGACTATTGCAGTAATTGCAGATTACTTTGCTAATGGTTCTGCAGAATGTCTCACAGTGTAAGCCAAGAAGGTCTGATAATGAGTTGAAAGCACGAACGCATTTCAGATTGTAAATGGGGGAGAAAAGATAGCTCCAGCGGAGTATCTGATCCAATGTTGTCACACTCAGTAGACTTCTGCTGTTACACTGTGTCTATAATAAGAGTCTGACTAGGTGTAAGTATGACACAGAGTAAAGGCTCTGGAACTTAAAAAGCTAATTAAATCATACAGGTTCTCCTCTGATGTGGAGATCCAACAGAAGCAGGACCATATTCCTGCCTGCTTGTCTTTCACTTTGCTAAAATGTGAGAAACACCACTATACCTTTGCCCTAACCAGTAACCAATTTTAAATTTGTTTAATAAATGAATCTGTATGGCCATAATTGTGGTTTGTTCCACTACTAACTAGTGGATGTGACCAGGCTTGAGCTCTAAGACCAAAATTAATATTGCACCAATTAAATAAGCATCTCGATACTGATGTGTTGCAGTGTTTACTTACTCTACTGAATACTAAGATTCTGGTAAAATTAACTTATTCATTTAAAATCATAAATTGCAATATTGTAAAAGTTTAGAATTGAGAGAGTTCTGATTGTAGTTATGTGTCAGCATGATACGTAACTGAAAAGTGAAATTGATAATGTTGAGACTTCTGCTTTGGGTCTCTGCTGTTGGTCTACTGATCTGGCTCCAGGAGGTGAAAATATGCTGCAGTATTCTGAATTTACTGTAGGTTGAGGAAATAATCATTCGGTCATATGGCACATTATAATCACACATGGCTGCAGTCCACTTTGCCTTGTCAGCATGTTGCAGGTTGTGCAGCGGCAGAGATGGTGAAAACCACTTAAATAATCAGCCTATTAATGAATGTCCTTACTATAATAACTGGTTATGTTTAAAGGAGTTCTGTACAGTATTTGTGTGTGTGTGTGTGTGTGTGTGTGTGTATTTTTCAGCTTGCCCTTACTCCTGTGAAACTCTTTTTAATTTTTACCTTTTAGGTAGAATACATTTTTAAGACAGCTTGGATTTTATGCAATAAAAACTTGGAAAACTTGAAACTTAGGGTACACACATGGATTTAATCATAGTACTCATAAGTATACTCAAGTCACTAAATGTCCTGCCAGCTCACTGATGTTTTAAAACTCAACTCAGTTCACAGTTAAAGCAGCTCAATGGAACTTTTCATGTTCCCCCGCTTCACTCCCCGCTGCAAGGAGACTACTTCTGTTGGAGGAGAGCGGGAGGCAGCTCCGAAGACAGACCTTCAGTTAGTGGCTGAAGCAACTTGAATTCAGCCAGAGCAAACCCCAGCGCCGTTTTGTCTGATTTTGCAGAAAAATCCAACCCGGTGGCAGGCATTAAGAATAACTATTAGAAACTAGAAATACAATTAGAAATAGCCAATCTTCTCGCTGTTGAGTGGTCCGTAGGTTGCTTTTAAGATCAGCAATGAGCTTGGTGGAAAATGTTTGATTTGAGGCTTCTGATGGGTGAATAACACAATCACTGTTATCACATTTGAAAATAGTGTAGTAAAAGAGTCCTAAATATCTTGCTTATTATCAGTGCAGTGCAGTTAAATTTGGGACAAATAGTGGAATGGAAATCTATGTTACCCCACACAGATTATTTTTGGCCGCTAAACTCGTTGGCAAATGAATATGTTGAAGGAATCATCATTTGTATTTGTGTTTGTTTTGCCTTTAATATAGATTGGTATATATATGCAATTGTACACAGTGTAAAGTATCTTACATTAGCCCTTTACACTTGTACTATGTCATCAAGACCATTTTCTGTACTTTTATTGCATTAAGCAACTGGAAGTAGTTTTGATTTCCACTTTTGCCTCTCCCTGGTTTTGGGCAGTGTCTAGCAGCCCATCCTTTTCAAAAGACTCAACTGTTACACAACTTTGCCCCTTCCACTCCATTCGTGTGTGCTGTAATCACATAGGTTTTAATTGCATAGCAACCAGCTGTCAAACTGGGCTTTTAATCACCGCTCATTGAATGCCAGCAGTGTTATTATGTGTATTAATGAATGAATTGAAGACGATGAGAGCTAACGAGCTTCTCTGAGCTTATCGAGCCTCCTACAGTGGCAGGGCCTTTTGTTGAGAGTGCTACAGTAGAGACGGAGAGTCAATGAGAGGGATGAGGGTTGTCTGCCTTTGTTGAATGGAGTCAAAAGAGGAAGCTATCAACTAGAATGTCTTCTCTGGTAACAAGACCGTTCACAAAGGCATGGCTGCAAAGCAGTAAATATTATCCGCCCTAGGCCATTTAAAAGATGGATGCATCTAAGGTATTATTTTTTGTAAATTTGTTCCTTTTTTATGTTCTGTATAAATTGTAGTCTTTTTTTTTAAACAAATTTTCAAATAATTAGCGAGTAGAGATGCATGTTTAAAATACTGTTATATATATATATCTTATGATATTCTTTTGCATTAACCACTATGCCTCTCTTGCACCCACACCCCTCACCCACCCTCCAGGTTATGTCTTCTGTATGCTCCATCGGCTCCCAGAGCAACACGAGTGTCTCTTTGACCACCTGGGCCGTGGTCGCCAGGAGGCGGTCCTGAAGATGGTCAAGCTCGACCGCAAGGTGGGCCGCTCATGCCAGCGCATCGGAGAAGAGTGCTCCTGAGCGGCCGTTCCCTCGGAAGAATCTCGGTGTTCAGACGGTGTCTTAGCACAAACAGGGATTTGATTTTTTTTTTTCTTGTCATTTTGTTTTTCAAGATCTTTGCAGGTTTTTTGGATACAAACCTCCGCCCTTTTCTTTTAAATTATGCTCGCTCTTTTTAAATCCCACTGTTACCCATATCCCTGTTGTTTTCTGCTTCTGTTGGCTTGATCATATCCCTGCTGCTAAGATGCCTTTTGGAAAATCCAAAACCCAGGAATGACAGAACAATAAAGAGCAAAGGAAATATACAATTTCTTCACTTTTTTTGCAAGACTACACAAGTGTGAGCAGAGTAAGAACGAATAAAAGGATAAAGAGAAGAAATACGCTTTACACAAATGTTTGTCCCGGAAGCCAGTTTAAGACTATACTCTTTACCTCAAAAAAGAAAAAAAAACAAACAAGAATGACGAGGAGGAGGAGAAGGAGGAAGGGATGGTTACTTGTGTACACTTCTGCTTTGGCGCTGTTTATAGACTGTGCTCTTTACCTCAAAATCAGACAGAGCTTGCTTTGTACTCTGCGCCAAGCAAGGACTTTGTGAAGCAAAGCGAGCTAGCCAGCCTCAGTTTTAAGTCAGTGTCTTACCCCCTGGCCGTCCCCTGATCCTAAACTCACAAACACCTGTTAATCATCCACCTCAGGTTATCAGGATATCAAAGCCCATTCTTCACCCCTCCTCCCACATCCTCGCATCCTTCTCTTTTCCGCTACAGGACACCTTTTACTCCTTTGTTTGATTTAAGATTGATCTGAAGGTGTTTCTGCTTTGTTGAGGAGGCCAGTGTGGACGATGAAACTGGGGTGATACTGTAAATCCAACTTCAGGACTCAAACACATTATGCTGGTGGGAGTGAGCTGGTTGTCCTTGGATTTGCACACAGATCTGTCTTCAACGTTGGGATGTGATTGATCAAGACTTAATTTGTGGCTGATTTTCCCTGTCTTCCTCTTTTCGTCTCAGTCTTCATCTCCTTATTCTCCACAGCCCTCCCACGTGAGGACGTGTCCTCTTCACACACACACACACAGTCTCTTTCCAGCAACATGTGGATTATGTGTGCTGGATGTGTACAAACTTCAGGAAGACAACATTTACAGGACATGACTTACATTAACGTGTGCGTACGATTTATGACTGGACCTGAAATGTCTGCATTGTACACGTCCACTCTATACTTTTGCAAATACACACACACTCTCACACTTTTATGTTGTTTTATGTGCTCAGCTGTTGTTCACATTGAGCACAAGATGGTAAAATCACACCGTTTGTACTGAAGCTGAGTTGGCAGAGCGTCGCTCAGAGGTTCCTGTTTGAGATGGGTGGTGGTTGTTATAGTTCAGGTTTCTCAATAAGTTTTATGCTTTCATTTCAATTATCCACATTTTTAAGGTAATTCTTGGCGCCAGCTTTGATACTAGACTTCATATTATTTGGTTTTCAGTACTTTAATGTCCCTCCTTCCTTCGATTCCCCATGTTTTCATTTCCAGCTACCATGATGAGCTCACATGCATTCTCCTCTTTCTGCCTTTCACTTTCCTTTTCTCATCTTTCCCCTTATTGATTGCTCTATTTTTCCTTGTTTCACCCTCTCTGTCTCTCCTCCCTCTCTCTTCCTTACTGTAGATGAGGGAGGTGGCGGCTGGGCTGAGCAGAGTGCTGAAAGTTAAAATCAGCAAATAATTACTTTCCAAACGTTTTCCTGGTGGACTGTGGAAGGAATGAACATAAAATGCATAATGAATGAATATCCTGTATCTTAAAGAAAAACTTATTTAACCCCTTTTTGCGTTTCACTTACACTTTAGTGTAGAGCTGCTTTTTTTTTTGGTTGTAATGTGGTTATAAAATGGGAAGACGAACGTGGAAGATTCAATGTTTTTGTTTCCATTGCTTTACTTTTTGCTTCCCCTTTCCAACTTTTTCTTTTATTGAGAAAGAATAAACTGGATTAGACAAAGTGTGAACATCTCTAGTGTACTTATTGACATGATGGGTGGGAAGATGAAGGATTGTTTGGGAGAAGGCATGAATTTAGCAGTTTTATCTTTTTTTTTTTCATTCTGGTTTGATTTTGCAGTCACACACTGCAAGAGGAAATTTGGGAGTGGGAAGACCATAGTACATATTTTGCATAATGTGTATTTTTAATGAGTGCGTGTGTAAGGTGAGGTTGGTTAAGAGTTGAAGCCCTCTTGCAACATGTCGCTGGCTTTCTGCCATGTCCTAACATCCTGCCAGTGTTTTTTTATAGTGATGTAAATGTCTGTTTACTGCTCACTGAGGGCTGCTATAAAGCTACTCTCATTTACTTAACAAATCTGTTTGGGTGTGTCTGTGTGTGTGTGCTTGCTTGCGAACATGTGTGCTCGCTAATGGAGAATTTTGACTAAAGAGGCTTCTGATGGCAGCGATGAGTCTTGTGGGCCGGCTGCACTAATTAATGTTTTGGAAAAAAGAAAAACATATGTAGCCGTGATCAAAAGGAATCTTCAAACATTGAAGCTGGCCGGCCGCCAGCCGGAGCGTAATCTCTCACCCTCCTCCTCGCCCAAACTGAGCCAAAATGGTGCAAGTTAGCACCTAAATGTGAAGCAGTTGTAGTAGAAGTTTCTCCTTTGTCAAGGTGGTTGAAACTTTGAGCAACCCTGCTGGGTTACAGACAGCATTTAGATCTCTTAAAACCTGCCCTATGTGTCCTTGTGTAATTCTCATTTTACATCCCTTGTCGATTTTTCTTTCAAGGTCTCTCAGCTTTGGTGTTGGACCCCACATTGGGTCATTCGACATGCAGACGGTATTGCACTATCGACTGATAAATTACATACAGCATATGATAAATGCTGAGATCATGAGACTTTTGGACCTTGAAATGGGGGAAATTATATTTTATTCTGACACTGACACTCATTTATTTGTAATGAAGAGTACATATTTTTCTGCTTTTCATTCTTTTGAAATTGGCTGGAATCATATTTTTTAATCATTTAATTCCCCCTCAGGCTTTTCAGAGCCCTCTCTTTGTTTTGTTTGTCAGTGTCTGCACGCTATTGTGTTTTATGTTGTCTTGATTATATCCTGACACACAGGATGAAGCACAGTGCCAGGATTGGGTGGCAACAAGGAGCATGAGATCTGTATTTGCTGGAGGCTGCCTAGTGTTAGAGAGGGATTTGGGGGATAAGATGTTGTGGCCGGTGGTAAGTAATCTCCTTACAGCTCAACAAACAAGGAAGCCTGCCATTCTCACTGCTTTAATTGGCTGACATCAGTTATATACACCATCCTTGTATTGGATTTTCCTTTCTTAAGCACTATGTCTCTCTCACTACTCTACCTGTGCCTTCATGACTCAACTGTTATTACTTATTCTCTCTCTCTCTCTCTCTCTCTCTCTCTCTCTCTCTCCCCCCTCAAACACCACACTCTCCAAACCATTCGTTTGTACTGTACAAGTGTGAATGAGCACAAGTGAGGAAAGCGCTGACGTGTTGGTTCCTACTTCAAAAAGCAGGCACCGGTTTGAATCAAACATTAGAGAGAAAATGATCTCAGATATACAGTGAATGCAGTGGAAGGTGACCATGTCCAAAGTAATCGCAGGATCAGTTTCAGTGTCTGTGTTTTAGTCTGTTTTTCAGGCAGCACTGGTGTGACCCAGTGAAATGCTTAAGTCACTTATTAGTCTTATGAAATTTGTTGAGCACTTGTCAGTGTGAAAGCATGTCTGTAATTACATCAGATGCATTACATCCACTTAAGCATAGGCGATGTTCCTTCCTCATTTATTATGCAAATAAATAAAGCGGACATGGACAACGGATGTCAGGTCTTCCTAACACAGCATATGAATATACTTGAATAAAAGATTTTTACTAAGGAGTACCATGCTTCAGATCTGTCAGAAATATGAATATAGCCATGAATATACTGTATAAGCAAAAGGCTGTGTAACTTAATTTATTCAAGAGGCCCGCATATTATTTCACATTATGAAAGTAGAGAGAATTACAGTTACAAAGCAACTGCAGAGAAAATGACTCATGAAATGATAAGGCAACATGTAGGTTGAAATTCCTGCTTAAATTAAATGTTAGGTGGAGAGCCAGGTTACTCTGAAAATGTTTGCTGTTATAATGTTCAAGGCAGTGATAGAGCAGGAAAAGTTCTTGTGTTAATGGCCCTTAAAGTCATTCCCTCTATTCTGCATTATAGCTAATAAGCTGGTGTGCAACCATATCTACACTCCCCTTCAAAAGTATTGGAACAGTGAGACCAATTCCTGTATTTTTGCTGTAGACTGAAAACATTTGGNTCAGTCTACAGCAAAAATACAGGAATTGGCCTCACTGTTCCAATACTTTTGGAGGGGAGTGTAAAAGTTCCCATGTGTCTCCTAGATGTGGGTTGCCCTTTTAGTTTGACATAACTTGATCCTCTCAAAAGTTGTCTTAACCATTAAATCAGTGTTTTCATAATACCAGTAGCTATGTGTAATGTGAAATGGGTCACTCATAATGATGAACTGAGAAAATCACCACCCGCCTCTGCAGTTCCCCTCAGCTCTACAAAGTTTTATAGCATCTTTAAGCTGATTGTTTTTGTTTTCTGGCCCACAACTTTGTTGTTTTGGTTCACTCTCGCTGCCCTTTTCAGGTGTATCTGGCAGCTGATTTTATCGAAAAGCTCTGATAAACCCACTTTACACTGTACACCGACTGTATCTGCCCTTGGGAGTTGGTAGAGACCAAAAACAGAGCAAAAAATGATTTAATATTGGGCTCACATGCATCAGGTACCCAGAAACACGACTCCAAATGAATGCTACTGTTGCTCCGTATCTGTTGGACGTGTAATTAGCAACTGTTTGCGAACAAGTTCACCATATCAACTTGAAAGGTGATGACGTGTCAATTTTGTGTTCACAGCTTGTTTCTGCTGCCCCCAAGTGGCCACAAAAATTATTGTAGGTTTAATCAATAAGCTCTACAAAACACAAATAAGCTTTATACAGGGAGCACACATATTAAACCGTGGTAACTCTCTGCTTTGTCATAGCTCACCTGAAACCCAAAATTCAAAAATGTCATCACATGAGAAGATGCATTTCCTCCAAAGCAGGAAGCAAGTTGGGGAAACTGTTGTCACAGCTCATTAGTCATTTTTAACTTGGCCTTGTGGGCTTTTCACTGCTGTTAACTGCTAAAACTAGGTGTCTTGTGAAGGAAAATAAAATATGCAGACTATATCCCTGCTGATGTTATCTATGTTATAAGCATGCATCATGAGTTGAGATGTATCCTTTAATATTCTTTGAGTGTTACTCTATACCCATAAGAGACACATAAGCCATAATCCCCTCTCATACCGCCGGAGCCAATGACTCCAGGAACATTCATTACCACCCCAGCCATCATTAACCACCACAAACTGACACTGTGCTGCAGGAGCCTCAAACAGGTGTGCTGCTGACATTTGGTCAGGTTTAAGAGGAAATTAGCAGCGACGGTAGAAGATCCAATCCCAGTGTAGCCATTACTGTCAGTCGGACATTTTTTTTCCATGTGACCTTTAAGGAAGAAGCTGACTGCACACTTCTCTTCAGTGGATGGCTTTCAACAGAGTGAGATAAACCGGTGGAAAGGATGAGACTTTAATGAAGAATTACTGATGAATTGGGATGACAAGGAGAGGTTTCAAATTTCAAAATGACGAGCTCAGTTTCACAAAGCTTTATTGATCTCAAAAGTTACCTGCTGTGTGTATAATTTCCTGCTTTGATTTTATGTCAGTTATAACTGATGGAAACATCTCATTTTGCAATTAAACTTCACTATGGAGAGATATTGTGTTATATCCTTTATGTCTTGCTTTAAAAGAATTGAAGGCCCAGTAGGTAAATCTAATTTAACCTTTACTAAAAATGGTCCAAGACTTTGCAGAAAACTCTACGCTGGTTGCAGATATCTTGAAGGCTTTCTGTCCAACCTTTAATGTATTCTTCGCAACATTTTCTGCTGTTCAATCTCGCACATAGTAATATTGATTTCACATTAGACCACTACAAGGAAAAGCCATAGGGTAAACAGCACATAGTCATGTTTTAATTACTTGCACTAAGTAACCATCATCAACATGAGCATTTCTTGTGTGGATGTTTGCATTGCATTTTCATATTTTTGCAGCACCCATTCTATGTCTAGAATGGGCCACAGCGTATGATGGCATCCCATTTCCCCCCCAAACAGAATTTTTCTTATTAATGTGGAGTCATTGTTTGCTGTGTGCCACTGTAAAGCCTCCATTATTTGGCTGCCTTGGTGGCTGCCACTATTGATTTCCTGTTTCTCAATTCTCTAAACCGAAGCCAAACTGGGCAGCTTGTATGGATCACCTCTCTCTCTCTCTCTCTCTCTCTCTCTCTCTGTTTCTCTCTGCCTCTCTCTCCCTGGCTTTCTCACCTATCCGTCGTCTTCCTAACCTTTATCTCTGAACTGTCCCCTCTTAGCTTCCGCCTCTTTCTTACTCATTGGTGTAATGTTCTGCTCTACTTCTGTCGCTGGTATGCTTGGTCTGCTTGGTCTGCTGCCAAGGCCCAGAGGTTAAAAAAGTTGAATCCAGTTTGGACTGAAGGAGCAGCTTTGACAGCTGCAGCATAATAAGCAGCAAAACATCCTGTCCACTTTGTGCTTCAGTGGATTTAAAAGGCCACTTTTTCTTTTGGCAAAATATCCCCTTTTATCTACTTTCTGACATCTGGTTGGAAGATGGGGAACTGTAATTCTTCTCTGTTGTTAGTATTTAGTGCAATATGACGCTTCATGTCCAGTAAATACTACATGTGCTGAGGTGTTTGCATGCTTTGCAAAATACAAAATTAAAGGGGCACTCCACTGATTTTACACACCAAAATCAGTTAATTCCACCCGAAGAGTACTACTCAGCCTGAGAAAATAATTGTATAATGTCATCTGTGGCTCTGAGCTTTGAGCTTTTTAAAATCTGAACAGAAACCCTACGTTACAAACTAGGGGTGTGGAGTTTAAAGCATGTGGGCATTTACCAGGCAGAGAGGGTCTAATAGAAGATGCCATCAAGCCAGTGTTTTTGGAGCTTGACCCATGACTAAGACTCAGGATATCTTGGCTTCTGCTTTACCATCTGACCATTCTTTTTAAAAGTCCTCACATATTAAGTCAATTTTATGGAAGTGCAATGCTCAGTTGATGGAATAGCTCTTTAACAGTGAAATGTATTAAATTTGAAAACTGTGTTCTTGCGTTACGATGGTATCTGCAACACTTGCTATCATCGCTAGCATTAGCATAGCAAAATCCTCATTTTGGGGGTTAAAACCCCCCCAACAACATTTAACCTCTGTTCTGCAAATATATGGGAAAAAAGGACTTTACTTATCTACCCTCTATTAAAATCTACCTTACTTTATGAAGCCTGTATCTATATTGCCTTATTAAAGTATACCTACTTAGCAGGTTATGATACATGCGGGATGAATAATAAGAGTTGCTTTAAGCCTTCATCAGAATCAGAATCAGAATCAGCTTTATTGGCCAATTATGTGTACACATACAAGGAATTTGACTCCGTTTTTTTCGTTGCTCTACACAGAAATAGACATACATACAGCTTAAAACGAGGCAACAAGCTCAACAAGGTAAACATAAACATTACACTACTATGTACAGGTATAAATATATATATAAAATATATACTGTACATATACAGTACATATAGACAACAATAACAAATGTAAACAGTAAGACAATAGTGCAATGGTGCAGAGTGCAAAGGATGCTGAAATAAATATGATTACTGTAACAGGTAGCTTTATCAGGTAGGTGATTATGACAGTATACACAGCGTGCAAAGATTTGTCCTTGAGTGATGATATTTACATGACAAAAACGGTGTATTTAGACAATGACAATATATTATCTACAGGTCCAGTGGATGTTTGTGTTACAGGGTTATTGTACAGTGCACTTCATAATGTATTATGATGTCAGGCATTATAAGTCATAAGAAATCCATGAGATGTTACATGTTCTGTAGTGTCACAGTTGCTCAATCACTTAACCCATGATGAAATGTTATTAAGTCTTTTGAGTATTAGTGTGCTTTCTGCCGCCATAATGGACGGAGAATGCGGTTATGACAGCTCATTCTCTGCTTCAAGTTCAGTAAGGCTGTTTTGGTTCAGTATCCAGTGAACACACTTTGCTGCAGGGCTCTTGACAGGATGCAACCATCATGCTGTTTGTTGATCCCAACACCACTGTCCACATTCACAACCACATTTGAGAGAGCATGACAGACATTCAGAGTGGAAGTGTGGTGGCGCAAGCAGAGCCACAGCCTTGTTAGAGGAACATCACCAACTGAATGGGAACAGACAACAGACCCCACATTCTTGAATGATTCAAATATAACATCAGAAAATACAAGTATGAATGTCCATGAACGTCTCATACTGCAGCTGATTTTCTATCTTTTAATGAAGATATGTGTATGTGTTACATCTTGACATCTACACTTACTGTATAGTAAACATCAGGAGAAGCAGAAGGGTAATTAGTTCAGATGAAGCAACCAAAAACGCATAATGACTCAGATCTTACATAGCAGTTTTCAATGTATCAAGCAGACTAACTTTTATGAAAAATAAAGCAAATAATAGGAAATTATTTGTGAATGGTAATGATCCTACTTGCAATGCTTTAAGACTGCTTTTAATAAGACATCATAATGCATCATGGAGGATTATTCTTAAGATATATTTTGAGTGTGTTATAATGTATTATGCATGTGTCTGTAGTACATTACACATGTGCTTTATAGAAATTGTTACCAACCTTTGCTATTAATCCTTTAATAAGATGAGGTTTCACTTCTTTAAGCAGTGAGTAATTAACTCATATATATGTGAAAATCAACTAAAATTGGACATATTTCCATTTGTTTTTTTGTTGCCACTACAAAGTTTTTACTCTGCAGCAGGTGTGAGCTTCCATCTGTGATTTACAAAATGTGCAAATGACAAGCCGCCAGTAGAAACATATTGGTCAACAGTGGACTTAAAGGAATTATTTCTTACCATTGCTTTTTGAATAATTTAATAATAATATAATTAATTATTAATAAGTAAGAACAGTGCACATTAACCAGTTAAAGCCACTCAATGTCCTCCAGATTTGGGATTAGTTACCCGTATGACAAGAAAGATATTTTTATATATTTCTCTCATGCACACATATCCATTTCCAGTCAGTATTTGTAAGCATGCATGCTGTTTTTCCATACAAAACCTGCATCCATTCACACATGGGTGCTGCTTCTACCCAGCTGAGTCACAATCCTCCACTGTTAGCACCTGAGCAGAGCAGCAGGGGATGCCGCTCCTTAAAAACACTGGCAACAGCTGCTGAAAGAACAGATAATGTTTCTCAGTCACTTCAGACTACAATCCCATGGCCTTTGATGATGGATCAATTTTGTAACTTTTTAAGTGCTAAAAGCACTTATTCAAGACAGACTTCACAGACATACAAAAGATAGATGTTCTCTATATTGGAGCTGATCTGAATTGCCATCCATTTTGTCCCAATATCAGCACTGGGTGACATCATTTGGTAATTGAATGGTCACATCTTCAGTCTGCAAGTGTCCCTCTGGAAGCCATTGGACCACTTCCTGTTCATTCACTGTCAGAAACTCAACAAAACAATCAAAGCTAATGTCTAATGCTGACTGGACTGTGTCTAACATGTACCTTAATTTGGAATTTTAAGTATCACACTGGTGTGATTTTGCCTATTTTTCACCGTGTATGATGCCTGTGATTGACGGGCGACCTGTCCAGGGTGTTCCCCGCCTCTCTCCCAGTGTCGGCTCGGAACACAGGATCGGCTCTTTTAAAAAGTCTCTTAAAAACATCTGCCAAATATACTCAATAATCTATTAAATAAAAACATATCATTTAATTTAAAACCCACTTGTGAAACATGCTGATTGCAATTTAGACAATACACTTCCCTCTAATCCCAACTCTGATGTCAAATAGTCCAGCAGAAAAATACTGGAGTCTGATGCATTGCTCTGACTGACCTGAGCACAGCTGGTGTGTGTTCTAACAGTGGCTGCAAAATACCTTCAGCTTAGATACTGTGTGTCCTCAGTTACCCTGCTTTTCTGATGAGGCTAAGTCAAAAACACATTTCTTGATTTCTGTTGGAATGTGGGAGTATTGCATGCATGCATCAAACACACTTAGCTTCAATCAGTGTGTCTGTGCCCAAAAAAAAATCCTTTGTATCTCACCATGTCTATACAGTCCTTTCTGAGACTGCGCTTGTGATCCATTCCCATAAATGTCAAGCATATCAAGATCCAAAACTCACTGTTCCCTCAAGGCCATCACTTCTTTCTTTCTGCATTCTTTAATGTGGGTGGTTACTTTTGAGCATACATTTTAAAATAAAATAAGAATACTGAGAGAACAGCACCAATTATTGCTTTACTGGCTTTTTGTTGGCTTATGTCAAGTCCCAAGCGTCAAAGCTATGTGTTTGTGCCGTGTGATCCATGAGAAGCTACCAGCTGAGAGAAAGAAAAAAAAACGCCTTTTGCGAAGCAAAATAAAACTCTTGTGACTTGATGTCCTTGTTTGACATGCAGCACACAACAAAGTGGAATTCCTACTTTTACTGCCTCTTCAGACAGAAGAAGCTACTCAAGAGCTGAATGAAAGAAACGTATAAACTCGCACAATTATGCACACACACACACACACACACACACTCACTGCTACATCATGTCAAGAGTCCTTCAGTATCAGCTCAATCTAAAAGACTTCCATTTGCCACGATTTCACCTTCACACACACACACACACACACACACACATGGGGTTAGCCAAGGAAACCACGTATATGGTTTATCAATCAGAGGACAGCCCTACAATCCATTTCCTGATCTCTGTCCCAAGTGGGAAACCAATCCAAGCAGAGGCCCATCTCCTGAAATGGGATCTTAGATAACCCAGGATAAACCCCAAGGAGTGTGTGTGTTCATGTACTGTATGTGTGCCTTTATGTCTCAGTATACATAAGTGCACATGCTCTTTGTGTGTATCTGTGTGCCTCTAAAGTGTGTATCTATGTGGTAAATGTCAGCCTGGGTGAGGTTTTCTTCAGCTTTTTCATTGCACAGGTTTTGGATTAGTTATTTTATGGTGTTAGCTGTTAAATGTTAAATAGCCTTTAAACCATACCTCAGAGGGTTTACACACTCACACATGCACGCGCGCATCCACACAGACTGAAGCACACACATGGAGACAGTGACTGAAACATACATCTATCTATACCCCTTTTCCTCTGTCCCATTTCTCTGACACAAACACATCTTATAAATCTCAGCGTCGAGTATTTAGGGAAAATCTGACCAGTGAGTATCTTGCATATTCTCGAAGCACACACTCTCTCTCTCTCTCTGTCACACACACACACACACTCTCTCCCTCTCTTTATCTCTTCTGCTGTCTCTATTTCTGTCGTCCTCCCTCTCTGTCTCTTTAGCCTTATTGACCTTTCATATTCACCATAATCTCTCTCACACACTGCTCTCCTTATCTGCTGCTGATCTAGTGACTTTATAGGACGGAGAGGCCGTCAACGTGTGTGCGTATGTGCGTGTAAGATCATGTCCACTCTAAGGCATATACATTTGAAAACAAAACTACACTTTTTTGGCTTTTCATCCACACTATGTTTGGTGTTTTTGACCACCAAAAATCGAGCTTTTCATAAGCTCCTAAGTAATGTAAAAGATAATGAGTGATTTTCATTAATATAGCTATAAAGACATGGCTAACATGCTGCTCGTCCGTGATGTTAAGAAGCCATCTTTCTGTAGCCTCTGACACCCTGTGATGGCTTTTTTTGTGTTTCCAGAAAGCTGATCACACAATGCAGGTGTTGTCATTGATATATTTTTCTGTTATCAGCTGCCAGCACAAGTATTCAAGAATGATTGAGGGAAATAAATAATAACACCCCAGTAATCACCCCAGGAATTACTCTCTTGCTGAGCAGGTAAAATTTATGACCCTCGATTATCACCAAAGCATAATAATGTGCTCTGGCAATACGCCTATCATTTCCACTTCAGATTACATGCCTGGCGAGGAAGTCCAGAAGTCCTTTTGCTCATTGTTTCTGATATGGACATGGCCCAAATGAGGGAGACAAAGAGACAGAGGAGATTGCATGTGAGAAAGAAAAGAGAAGATGAGAAAGGAAAATATAATGATTGGGTTGGATGAGTCTCTTGATTTGACAAAAACGACACTGAGAGCGAATCAGAGAGTGAACCACAACAGTAATGTTGAGCTGAAATTTGCTATCAAGCTCCATAAAGCTGAGGGGAGCTGCAGAATTTGGAGAAAAGTCTCTGGTCCATCACCACAAACGACCCCTTGCATTCCTTGTTATTACAAAGATATTGATTATAGGCTCTTTAAAGGAAAAGAAAAGGAAAAGAAGATACAGATTTGGAGACTTTATTAGTTAGACACTCTCGTAGAGTAGAACATAAAGAAGAGTCCGCTGGTCACCTCCACTAACAACCCTCAGACAACCTGCCAAATTATAACCAAAGAAAAACCCAATCAGTGAACAATGACTCATAGCAAACTGCAGTGCTGTTCAAGTACGATCTAGCAGCGACCTGACCAGTGGGTCCAATTTAAACTGAGAAAACCATTAACTACCACAACCTTATTATAGACTCAAACAACCCTGGCTGCCAAGAGAAAAATCAAATTCTATAGATAGAGAAGAACATTTTCTGCTCTACTGTAGAAAAAACGATCAGATAACAATTAAGTTCTTTACGAAAACAATATATAAATATGAATCCTCTGACCAATTTATAATTCAAAGCCTCCCTGGAGAAAAAACCTCCAGTGCCCTGGAGGCGGAAAATATATTTCAGCATATGCCAGAGCCAGAGAGAAAACCATTTGATCAACACATGGAACTGTTACTATTCTCCTCCTCATCTGCCCATTTGTTTTTCTTATTCATGAGTTGTCACGATGCTGTAATTCTTTTATTGCTCTGTTTTTTTTTATTCAATTATTCTGTTACACACTGACACACACACAGAAATCCATAAGTGTGCCCACGTAGAAGGCCTAATCATTATCTAAATTATATGACAATTGTATGTGATTACCTTGGCAATATTGTTTGTGAACTTTCATACCAATAAAGCTCATTAAATTGAAAGTGAATAGAGGGAGCAGGAGCAGGGGGGTGAGGGTGGGAAGGGGTCTGCGAGGAAAAGCTCCGCTCGTCTGTCAGGAAGCCCTGACAACACAATCTCTTAGACCCCTCCCACCTCCCTCCTCGATTCCATTACCCAAGCAGTGATAAAATTTCCCGATGACACCCAACACCATCGCATCTGCAAAAGGCGCAGACAGAAACATAAATTCAATGTACCAGTGCTGTATAGTGTCTAATTGCTAATTGTTGTAATATCACATTACAGGCAGCGGGTGCTAACAATTTGCAGAGGCCTGTGGTGTGTGTGTGGAGTCAGGATTGAGTGGGGAGGAAGCGGGAAAGCAAATTTATTTATCCAGAGTGATCCACGATATTGGACAAACCGATCCAGGTTGGGTTTCAGAGAAGTGTGTGTGTGTGTGTGTGTGTGTGTGTGAGAGAGAGAAACTTTTATTTTCCAAAATAAACCATAAACCAAAAAACAACCTTACTTTAAGTAGCTTGTAAGTGAAAACACTGTAAACTACTGTATGTGCAGAGCAAATCATCATGAAACCAAACAGTGTTTATGGGATGTATGTAATCAAATTAAATGATACACTTTCAAAGTCTCATAAACCTTTATTGATCCAGGGAAAGCTCCTGAGTGCACACGCTTGCTGCACGTCCATACATTCAAACAAATCAGGAAGTGTTCAGTCACACCGCAGCCTTCTGCTGTTCACTGCAACACTACCTCTCTAGTCTCCGCTCGTGGGACAGATAGCTACACCAGAAGGTAAAGCAATTTAAAAGCTAATTTCAGGCAAACACACGATGTAGTACCCACAAGGCACTTTCACATAATGCAGCTGTTACAGTTACTTTGACAGCATTTTGCCATGAAGGAATTGTGTGCGAACAGGAAGCCGAATTACTAGTCAGTTTACCAAGCTGGGTTAAGTTGATTTCTCAAGACCTAGTTACATTACTGCTTAAGTTTCATACTGTTATATTATGGTGACATAAATACCAGGAAGCTCTGATGAGGAATGAGAAAAGCTGCTGGACAATTTATTTGGTTACAGAATGAGAAGTGTTACACACGCTGTCTGACTATTGTGTCTTTACTGTACATGTTGGAAACTGTTTTACTGATCAGCAGTATGGAAAAAGTAACTTGTTTTTCAGGCTTAAATAAGCCTTGCAGGGTCAGTTTACAGCGGAATACATCTAGAGCTGAATAGGTGTTAGCATCAGGGCTCTGGCTGATTAGTGTCCCATTCTTCTTGTTTTTCTTACTGTCTTTTGTTGTCTATCTATTCAGTCTGCTCAGTCAATGTGACTGTAAGGGATTTTATCTCAGTGATCTGTCTTCAATCAACCCTAGAAATTATGTTTATATAATACTAATTTGTTTTCCTGATTATGTTATGGTGCCAAACACAATTGCTGAGTAGATTATGTTCACTGGCTAGCGCTACATTTATATACCATGCAAAATTCATAGGAGGGAGGTCGGTGGATGATTGCTGTACAAAGCACAGGACTTTATCACCAGAGTCGGGGGTTAGCATCGGACATAGAGTCCCATGTGAGGTTAGGTTTAGGCAACAAAAGCACTTTGGTTCAGGTTAGGGAAAAATTATGGTTTCGGTTAAATGCCAATTATTACATTGTGTCTCATTAACCAAGTTCTTTCAGTGCCCAAGCACAACCATAAACAAGTTTAATAATGCTGTAGTTGCTACAAACAGATGTTGTATTGGAAGATGTTTTTGCAGAAAACAAATTAAACATGTAGTTACTGAACATTTTACTGATGCGTTCAGTATCAACATGTTTCACACCATTAACACCATTTCCTCATTATGTTAATAGAAAAAATAATCCGGTCGGCGTAACATTTCCTCCAAAACGTAATTACTGTTGCAAATTAGATGTATATAATCGGAATTTCTAGGTGACAGGGCTACTTAAATTATTTTCTTTATTGTGGTATGGTAGATTTTGGGAAGCCTTAAACCCGTCACACATCACCAAGACAAACTCTGCTTGTGTATTTCCTGTTGCCAAACCTCTTCACAGACAATTGAGCACCTAGATAATATTGCCAACAACATTTAGCCTTCTACAATCATATATCAAATAATTGTGGCACACTCTGTAATGCTTATTTGCCAGTAAAACAATAAACCCCTGTGTGAGGAACCACACACTTTCTGTAGTTTTCCATAAGCCTGAGATCCGGATGGACAAGTCACTTTCACTGCCCACTGAGGTACCGTTGGGTGATGTCTACTAGATTTTTAGAGAAAGCATGTTTACAGTTACCTTGGAAACTAAGTGACTGCCCAAAAAGGAAAACATGATTTCTACCTGCTGCTGTGACCCGCACCTCTCTGTGTTACTGCTCTGCTCCCTGTGCCTTCTCAGGCAGTGTGTGTACACACACACACACACACACACACACACACACACACACACACTTATGCCTGCTATGTTGCTATGTGTACAGTCAGCAGGGAGTGAGAGGCTGCTTTTTAACCACTAATGGAGAACACCTGACAACCCTCTCTGCTGTCTTTTACTTTAGTTAGAGGAGTGCAGTGGACAGTCTAGCCTTCGACTGTTTTTAATAGATTTTTCAGGTAGTAGTGAGGACAGTGGAAAGAGAGGTTGCTGTTATATGCTGCGCTTGAATGCACAAAGCTGCATAATAGAATTATTAGACCACATGTGCAGTGTACAGTCCATGACCTCAAACTGAGGAACAGTCTTTATTAAAAAAATATATAATTATACATTTTGTGAACATTTTCACAATGATAATCGTCAATTTTTATTTATATAGCCCAATATCACAAATCACAGTTTGCCTCAAGGATGCTTGCATGTTGATGTTTAGCTGGTATAATGTTGGCCGTCTTTTTTTAACATTTGCTTATTAGCACTACACACAAAGTGCAGCTGAGGCTCATGGGAATGTCATTAGATTTGCAAGTATTTGCTCATAAACCAAAGTATGGGATAAACGGACATTTTGACCTGATGACGGCGCGAGATGAAATGTCAGGGCATCAAAGTTTTAACAAACTATCCTCTGGGAACCATGAATGTGTGTTCAAGATTCGGTGCCAACCCATCAAGTAGATGTTGAGATATTTCACTAAATAAATGAAAAATTAGATGTGCTGGTGGCACTAGAAGGAAAGTCAGAGAAACACCAAAGTCATTAGAGTTTATCCTCTGGGGACCTTGAATATCTGTTGCATGGCAATCCATCCAATAGTTGTCCAGATATTTCACTCTGAACCACAAATGTCAAACTCTGGTGCTAGAGGAAAGGTCAGGGTATCACCAAAGTCATTAGAATTCATCTTTTGGGTACAATGAATGTTTGTGCAAAATTTCATGACAATACATTCAATAATTGTCGACATTTATCAGTCGGGACCAAAGTGGTGGACTGACCCGCTGAGAGACACACCTTACCATCGCTAGAGCCAAAATAACATCGAATTAAATTGTTCAGACATTATATCATACACAGTGATACACAGTACTGTACACTGTGTATACTTTTAACCATTTGCAATCACACATCATGTGCACTCTAGCAACAAATCTAAACACTTGAACGCTTCCATAAACACACACATTGGCCATCTCCTTCCTGCTTTGGTGTGTTTCTCTTTATACATGAGCACACTTCTCGCGTCCTTTTTGGCTTTATTTATTTATGTAACACTATTGCCAGGATTTCACTGCATCTCTACTGTCATTTTATGCATCTTCTTCTATTGCGATCCATTAAAGTTCATTTTATCAAATAGTATTACTTTGCATTTTGTTACTGTGCAGCTAAACACAGAAATCAAGCAGTGAGCTAATTGCATATTTTTTGCTATACATTTTCCATAACAACTGTCCAATGGGAAATATGTTATTTAATCATGTAGACACCTGTGGCTCATTACAGTGCTTGTTTAAACACTTGCTGCTATGTGCTAATTAGTTATGGTAAGATGACATGGTATAGCAGCTGACATACAAAGCAATATTTCACTTTGGTATAAGGTGTTAATATTTTATTACTTTTGGGTACAGCTTTGTCACCGGCATTTCATTCTTACTAATTGGGTACATTTATTTTAAGCACTTATTTTTACTTTTTTCTTTTTTAGTGGACGAACTCAATTATACTGTAGGTGATGAAAGTATAATTTAAATACACATAACTTTCACTTAGAGAAATATAAAGGTTTGTGAATAAAATCAGTGCTATTTACACTGACACAAGTACAGAAATGCAGTCAAAATACATGGTGTCTTAAAACTTATATTTATTTTGCTTGATGCAAGCCATATGCCAGCATATGTTCTTGGAATAAGACTGTTTTCATACAGTTGTTCCCATTTACATTGATGTGCTTTGTGTACGCAGGTGAAGTAAAGATATTCCATGTACAATTACATACAAGATAAAAAACACACAAAAAATACAAAAGAGATATAATCCATTGTAGAGGTGACAACAGGCGGGCCCCAAAAGTCCTGACATGCTTTTGCCACACATTTCCTCACATTGTCTTGGTGGCGTATATGGTCTCTGTGGTTACCATGAACCTATGTTATATGGCTGTCATGCTTTCATGCAGTCAAAGAGAACTAACCACTTGCAACTATGTTGCCCTTCCTTAAAATATCTCGTTGACGAGTTAAACTGAAACTATTTTAACAGCATACAGATGCCACAGCTACATATTAACATCATCTTGCATGCATATTTCACAAGATAATTTACTGGAAGTCCAGGACTTTCGGGCCTTCAAAGCCATTTTTAAACACAGACCCGCTTCCTGTCTTCGCCAGAACAAATTCAGCCTTCACAGATGACTTACGCTTCCCATGAAGCCAATTGTTTACAGTTCAAGTCAAGAAAATGGAAGAGTTGTTTGAAAGTAACACAATATGTGGTATGTAATTCACCCAGCAGCAGACAATAGCTGCTGTCAGAGTGTGTGCGTGGGCTCAACAGCGTCGGCATCATTTACAGGTCAGAGAGAGAAAGAGAGAGACTATTAAAGTAGACAACAACTTATTCAAAGCAACACCAGCTCCCACTGGATTCATCTCTGCTTCTCTCCAGCCCTAATTAGAGAAAGAGATGTCACACTGTGATTGCTATTGGAAATTGAGACTCTCAGTCGATTCTCATCACTCTCCCAAAGCTGATCAACGCCTGAATGGGAAGGTCTCATCTGATGCGTGCTTATTTATTGTAGCGCTCAATTAACACATGCTAACTACAAACTCCTGGTTGGTTTTAGATGAGTTCTACTCATATTGTGTCTCTACTCCTCTCTTCTATCTAGTTATCCTCTTTATTTTAGGCCTGTCTATTTTGTTTGTTTCAAATAATTGCTGAAAGAACAACATTTGGTCAACACTTTTTCATCCACAGTGTTATGTTCTCCCAGGGGACGGATTCTTTTTAGAGGAAGCCAAAACTATTGTCATAGTCTTGTGCACAAACAAATAAGAGACTAGATCACGAGAGGAAAAACAAGTTATTATCTTGCAAAGCATATGACTACACTAAACTGTGGTTTTGTTTTGCCAGAGGCCACAAAGAAAAGGTAAGATAAAAAACTTTTTACTTTGAATGTTGAGGAAGGTGACTTAATAGACTCTAAAATTTAATAACACAAATGAATTTAAGTCCATTCTGATCACCCAGGAAACTCCATCTCAGGCTTTCTAGCCATGCTAGCAGCAGAGCTCTAGGGATGCCAGTGTTGGTTGGAGAGTTGGTCCGCCATTTTGGTTTGCCCTGAATCTTTGTAAAAACATTTATGATGCTCAAAGGATGAATCATACTGTCTTTGGCAATCCCCTGACCTATCCTCTAGCACCACCAGCAGGTCATAGTTTTCACGTGTCCAGTGAAATATCTCAACATCTACTGGATGGATTGGCACACATTCATGGTTTCCAGATGATGTCTCCTAAAGACTCTGGTGATCCCCTGACCTTTCATCTGTGTTCACAGTGGGAGAATGTGTGAATCTCTCGGCTTCATTGTGACGACAGTGACGACTTCTGGAGTGCTGCGCTCAGTCACCAGGGCTAAGCTAGCTTTTGATTGTCAGTAAATGTCTTGTTTTCTATTCCTATACTGACAATGTGTTGGTGTGGCTGCTGGGCTGTCAGGAAAAGTAATGTAACGAGTAATGCTTCTGCTGATGAGTAATTAGGAAAGTAATGCAATCACTTATTTTTCAAGTAACCACTCTGGTTCTTGCTAACAAACACATTCTTCAGTAACACGTCGAATGTAGAAGATGAAAACCCTAATTGTGTGTGAAAAAAGGAACAATTGGAAAATTCTGGCAATACAGCAGTCCAGTCCCTTTCTCATCCCCACATCAGAAGACTACTGGAATACTTAATGAGCCAGAGATTAAAAAAACTAATTTGGAGCTCCAGTCTGCGGAAGTCTGGCAACCCCTGGGTTATAGTGTCAACTGGACATGGTGAGATTAAAGCCAGTGTCTCTAACTGCCTCACATCTTACATATGTGGTCAAATCTGCGTAACCAATACCTAAGATGATCACTCATTGGATAATTAAACAAACCTAAATATAACCCAGGCTGAGAGGGTAGGTTTGGGATTTGATCTGGTCCAGGCATAAAATGAAAGCTGTTCTCCTCACTTGACCTCAGTTTTTCTGCACATTCCACTGTCAATTGCAAACAGGCCCAATATTTGAATTCCTATTATTTCCTAAAAAAGGAGCTGTTCCAAGAAAGACATTCAACAGACACTCTGGGCACTCTGCCAGCTGCAGCTCAGACTATCTGGGAGATAACCCGCCTTTCTGTGAGGTAATTGACTGTGTGGATGACTATTGCAAGGATGCCATTGACTTGACTACCATCAATAGAGGCATTTTGCGAATAGTATGTCTCCACTAGTAACCACACACACATGCATGCACACACACAGAGAGGGTGATGGCGACTGCACATCTAAGAAATGGGAATGCAGAGACCTAGACAGATTTTTTGTGGCAAATCTTTATTTATTAATGCCCAAGTCTGATTCACACACAGCATTATGATGTAGAAGCCGCCGTGCCGCTTCGGGGGCGTGATGGCTTTTCGGGGCCGTGACTGAGTTGATACAGCAAGTGGTTTATCTGTGAGGTCAAAAGACAAGGGCCGGCATGTCAGTCTGTTGATGATTTTCTGTGCGCATTCTGCTTTGTGGACACTCTGCCCTTTCGTGAGCTTATCTCAGGATCTGCTGGCTGACTGGTCAGGCTTTGTGCGAGTGCGTGCGTGTGTGTGTGGATGGCAGCGTTGCACTGGGTTAGATGGATGGAAGAATGCATAGCTAATCAGAATAATCAGTCTCTCTTCTCTCTCTCTTTCTCATGCTCTGCTCGTTACTATGCAGGATGCAAAGAGCTGACCCTCAACATGCCACAGACCAAGGATTATCTCCTCAGGGGTCACCCTCTCCAATTTACTGCCTTTTCTCCTCCTCCTCTGCCCTGCTAACAGGCCTGTATGAGGATAGTGAGCGTTAGAAAGGACCTGTAATTGAAAGGGAGTGGGGAGTGTCGACTGCTTGTTTGTTGTCAGGGAACAAGGGTAGAGTGAGAGGGTATCAGAGAGAAGGCAGGGGTGAGGGCATGGGCAGGGACACAACTGACTGTTTTGGTAGCCGAGACTCCTCTGCTGTCAGTGTGGCAAGAAAAAAACAGAAAAGCGACTTGGGGAGCTGAAGCTGATGTGTTTTCTCTAAGAACATGTTTTATCCAAGCAAAAACAGACATGATTTATAGCCTATGTGAGAGTAACCCTTGTAGAGAGCCCCCATTCTGTACTGAACAGTGTTGCACTACTCTCCTACTGCCAAGACGATCTAATTGGATAGCTTCAATTTACTCTTTTCATGTGCCATTAGGAATCACAATCGACGTTACGACAACCAGCTGCTGAGAGATGTGAGTTTTTCCTGTGTGTTTTCTCTCCGTCATGGTTACACAGCTCATGTAGAATAAATGATCTGATGCAAAACGGGGGACTTCCACAATAACTGCTAGTTAGTATTGTGCGGCTAACTAGCAGTTATAGCAGTTATGAGTTTGGACTCATGATTCTGGTACAGATTTCAAAGCCAATGATCCATGAAATCTCTTGATCAAGATCTCTTTGGTAATACCACAATAAATTCTAGTTTGATTGCTTCTCTTGTATAACTCAAGATTGAAAAAAAAAATTCTTCAAACCATCAGAGAGATTGACATGTTGATATGGACCAGAAAGGTAATTTATATACATTCAGGGTCTTGTCACAGTCACAAGTTGTCATTTGTCATGTTTGATTGGTCTCACCTAATATGAGCCTGTCAGAGGGAATGCAGTGTGCTTCTGTTACAGGCAACTTTTCTTGAGACCGTGATGGAAAATGAATGATAACCCTCATCTCGGGAGAGTTTTGTTTTATTTTCTGTCTGCGTCTATTTGTTTAAGCTGAATCGACCGAAACCAACGCGCACTTCAGTGCACGGTTGGTGACACAAGGAGGATAAGAGTCACCGGGGTTCAGGTAAGGTCTGAGTCATTTCTTGTTGTTGGAAACCGCAGGCTTTCACCGTATGCTGTGGCCTGTTAGTAGCTGGTACAGCCATAAAGGTAATTAAGTTTTCAAACTGCGAGGTGCGCCTAACCAGGGGGGTGTGGGAGAGTTGTAAGGGGGGCGTGGAGGGAGAGACGTGAGGCAAAGATACTGCGTGAGGTGAAAGGGACAGGAGCATCAAAACTCATACTCCTGGCTGCAGCAGTCAGACTTTGAAAACCCCTGCCCTAGACCTAAGAACAAAACATTTACCAGTACTAACTGTGTGGTCACAGTACTGTGAAACAAAATTGTGTGCAGTGTACGAGTGTGTACCTTTGAGTATGTACTTTGCTACAAGGTGAGTTCATGCTAGACATAATTTCTGTGTTGTAAATAGTTGGCTTGAAAATATGCAACTTACTGAACAAAAAACAACAACAAAGACATTCAGTATTTACCATATATTTGACATATTAGTGCCTATTCTAATAAATGCATACTACCCTTGGTAGTTCTGTTATATGAATTAATATGAATTCAAACGTGCCAATCTGAATTGTATGTACCAACCATGCCAAATTTCATAAGCAGGTGTGGCATGATAATAACTATACTGTAGCTGTTCTGTGAAGGGCATAAATAGCATTTTGGTATAGTGGTCTAGTGTTAGTCATGTCCATCTCACACACAGTAGGATTGCTATGTTGGTAGCAGGCGGCTAGCGCCTCTCCTTAGCTATTTTAAGCTCCTGGTAGCTGGAAAGACTTCATATCTATGTTAATTCTTGGCCCAGGAGCCTTTTTGAACAGGATACATATCAAAGAAAGGAAATTACTTGGTCTTAAAATTTGATGAGGACTTCAACTTACGTGGTATTCTTTTTAATCACTGTGTGCAAAGACTTTGCGTGCGGCAGAGACCCTCCCATTCCACCAAACAAGCACAGACGCACACAAAAACACACGCAGGCTCCATCCAAGAGGCATCTTACCACTGGATTTATGGGCCAATGGAAACACGACTGATTAATAAGAAAAAGAAAAAAAGATAAAAAACAAAACAAACAAAGAAATTAGTCCTTGAATACCAGCAAATACCAGCTTGGAGATGAACAAAATAGTTGATCCCCCAGTTGTGAGTTTGGAGCAATTTGAGCTGGCAAATTACCTCCTTCCAATAAAAACTCAAATTTGGAAAGAGTCAAGGAGAGAGTAAGGAGAGAGGGAGGGAGAGAGAGACATATTAGAGCTGGGCTTATACCACTGTTGCAGTAATGATAGTGTTTGCCTGTGGCCAAACACAGAGAGGGAGCTGTGTGTTAGCAGCAAAGAGAGGATAATAGCACAGAGAATTATTAGACAGATCCTTGCAGTCTGTGTTTGAGTCAATTCTTTTGCCTTATTACACACTGCAGGGGGGTGGGGGGAGAGGGCGAAGGAGGGAGAAAGAGGGAGAGAGATTTAAACGAGTAATACTGCATTACACACATTAAAGGGTGATGGTAATTACTTATACCACTCAAACTAAGGCATTAAGAGAGCAAAACACAAGCTGTGCTCCCACTTTCTTCCTTTTCCTCCCTCCCCTGATTGTTTCCTCCTTTTCACCTTCTGTCTCTGTCTTTCCTCCTTACTCTATCTCCTCCTTACCCACCTCTCTCCTTTCCTTCCCTTCTACCTTTCCCCCTAACACTGTCTTTTCCCCTTCCCTCACCCCTCTCCTCTCCTCACTTCCCTCACACCTCATCTCTCTGCCTCTCTCCTCTCTTCCTTATCAGGGCGGTGGCGGCTGCCTGGGTAATGAGGATCAGTGTTGTTTTAAACATGAAATGGTGAGGGGGGCCTGGCGGGGCGGAATCAATAAGAGCCATTACCTCTCCTCTCTAATGATGCAGCCACCCCCTCCTCTCCTTTCCGCACACACCACCCCTTGTCTCAGCCCATTTCTACCCGCTATCCGATATCGGATAGGAGGAGGTTATGAATTATCGAATCCCAAGGGCAATGTGCCTCGCCGCCAATTACCCAGTGAAAAATGACCCTTTCTTGGATGTAAGCGTGTGTGTTTGCGTGCAGATGTGTGTGTGTGTGTATGGGGAGGTTGACATGGACCAGCTGATGTTGTGGACAGCTATGCCTCCTCTCTCTGTCTGTCTGTCTGTCTGTCCTACACAAAAACACACCCATGCACACACACTTACTTAAATATGGCTGTATGTAGTGACTGATGATGATCATTTTTTTTCTTTGTTTACTTTGCTTTTTGGAGGCTGTGTAGGTGCAGCGAATTATCCATCAGCTTAAGAGGACTACAGGATTTCTGTTACTACGCGCTAGGGAAAGCATTTTTTTGCTGCTGGTGATCAGTTTTGCATAATACACCATAACTCCAGCAGACAACAAACATTATACCAAAACAAAAGAGAAAACTTTTTGATAGACGTCAGTTATTAGCCTTCTGTCAATGGTCCACTTTTCTATGATACTGTAACCAGTCTGTCATTCATTTCTGCCCATTTTGCTGCCCTTTGCAGTTTTGTTCTCTCAGTCAAAAGAAAGATACTTTATATCTTCAAAATAGTTTCTCTTACAAACTGACAAGGAGAGATGGCTGCCAATTTTCAAATTGCCCTTAAGGAAGATAGTGTATTGGAAGGGGAAATTAAGCAAAATGTGAAAAGCACATAATAGTCTCCTGCAAATTATGTTCACAATGGACAATTATGCAAAGTGGTTTCCGTTGAATGCCAACATTCAGTGCCAGTGATGGAACTAGTGTGCCATTGATTTAGCTCAGTGAAGTGGTAGGGGTGTGGAGATGATGGGTCCATAATTTTAACCTTAACCGTTCTTTATTTACCATGATCAGATATTGTTGAAACAATAAATCAATTATCGTTATCAGTGAAGGTTCAGAAATGTTGTGTGTGATGGTGAGTGTAATCTAGGTTTTGCAGAAAAGTCCATTTTCAATGTATAGCAAAACAACGTGTTTACTTGTCAGTCTAAACACAAATACACAAAATGAAGAATATGCATTGTAACCCTTGTTCTATGAAAACAGGTAGTGCCCTCTGAGGAGCTTTATGGGCTTATGGGAGAAATGTGCATGTACTCGATATTTGTTGTAATCAGGATAGAACCAACAACCCCACCTATAGTATGCAAAACCAGCCAAAGATTTGATAACAGCAGAAGAAAATGGCCATTATACCGTATTATACCGTCATCCATTTTCTCTCAGTGACAGAGAGCAGCACAATAAATGAGATGATGACCTGTGGTCAAGGATGGCCCCTCTCTGTTGCCCCTTCTGCCCTAGCATCACTGATGTGTTATCCTGGGAAGTCTCACCTCCCTGCTAGGTGCAATGGTGGCTGCTAACTGTTCCGGGGCACAGTTGTGACTTCTAAATGCGTAGGGGACACCTTCATCCTACGGTTAACGTCTGGTTAAGGTATTGTGGACATTTATACAGCTTGTACTGGGTAGGGTTGGTGGAAGCATCCTGATTGTCTGAAAAAATAGATGCAAAATTCCTTCAGAGCCAATTAGAGTTGCTCCACCTGTGCTCATAGAACCTGGATATCAGTGCATAATCTTTACTCTGTGTATTTGAGATAAAAAAGAAACACTCCCTCAGCTACTGGACTCCCTTTGTCTTTCAAACATCAGATGCCAGTCTTTAATCTCTCTCAGGGTTTCAGAATCCTCTCAGCCCTTTACATCGTCCACTTTCCTTCCTCGTCTGTGTATTGACGTGTTGAGCTGTCAAGTTGAGATGCCTGTTATCACATCTCTGTTTAACAGAGTTATATCGCTTTTCTTTTGCCCAGTGTCTCTGCCACACACACACACACACACAGACAGACAATGAAATTATCGCCAGTCTCAAGTGTATCTTTTCTGTCCATTTAGCTATTTCTATGTGGGGAAGTGCTTGGTGCTGATATACACCACTTTGAGCTCTGATTGAATTACACTGATGGGAACATCAATTACAGAGCATGGTACCAGAAAAAAAATTTAACCAAGCACCTCTGATCACATTACAGTGTGCAGTGCTCTGATGGGCTGCAAAAATAAGAGGCTGCGCCAGAGACATAGTACATTTAAAGACACCAACAGGGATTTATTCATCTCAAGATGTTAATTGTAGGAATATTTTATTCATGATAAGCTCAATGTCAGAATGGAAAATACTATTTGAGAAGTTGCTCATAGCAATGCAGGTTTGAGTTACTCCAGTAACTATTTATATTTCTTTTCGTCATTTCCACAGTCTTTAGGTAACATATAAAGACTCTAGAATCACTCTCTTGTTTTGTTCCTCAGTAAAAATAATATAATACCTCATATTTAATAAGTATTCCATATTTAAAACCTTTTTTCACTGTGATCTTAAAGTTCTACTGTCTCTACTGTACCCCTGCATCTATTCTAAATTTCAAATGAATTCACTCACAAGTACTTCTTCAGAATAAATCTACATCTCTGTCAAATGTAAAATTGTGACCCTTTTACTCTGTAAGGTCTTGTCCTCTTCACCCGTTCCTACATATTTGTAGCAATAAGTACAGTTAAGTATTTTATGGTTATCCATCAGTACAACAAATGACACTGTAATTTGCAGGCTGTAGTATCAATATAATATGTTACCTCTGTTACTTGATGCTGTAGCACTTAGGTTATCACTACCTTTTGTTTTGTTATGATGTATGTTTGGCAGTACAGCTATATTTCATTGGCTGGTTATCTATAAGTGCACTCACCCAATGCATCTCCAGTTTCCTCAGTGTCTGCAAGAACATCGCACATCTGTATAGACTTTTGGTATTCTGTAACAAAAACAAACTCATTTTCTTGTGAGAATGTTTTTTTTTTTATATATACAGTGGAAACCACTTATAGTGATCATGGTTACAGTGATCAACTGCTTATATGGATCAAAAAGCTTGGGATAGAATCATTCCCATACAAATACTGTTTAAATAATTTGCTTATAGTAATCAAGTAGTCTGCTTACAGTGTTCATTTTGGGTCTTTTCATACATGACAACATATGGAAAAATTTTACTACGGTAAAAACTCAAGGAAAAACTACGGTAATTCTATTTTTTTTACTTTACTCCCATGATACTTTGCCTCACGGTAACCCGTCTGCTTCTGGCTGGCTACCTGAGGCTGGTGCGGCGTGCACATTGAAATCATGACAGGAAAAGGAAAGTCATTTTCTCCCAATGAAAAACATAGTCTCCTCGAAGCTTATGACAAGCTGCCAAAAACGAGCCAACGAGATGCAGCAACGAAACTTGGTGTTCCTCAGGCGACCTTGTGTAGTCTGCTCAAACAATGAGAAACAGTCATGGCTGCTAGTGATGGAAACAGAAAACAAATGCGCATGGGGAAAGCAGCTGTGTTTGAAGCTGCCCTCATCAACGGATAATGCCCAGTCATGTAATGCCCCCTAAATAACGTACCCCTGTAAATAGTAAAGCTGTCCGTTTCATTACTTTATATTCATGTAATAAATGTACAAATGTCAGTTAGATGGTAATCTGCAGGAGAAATAAAGAAAAAGAAAAAAAAATTGGTTATAATAATCATCTGCTTATAGTGATCAATTTGACCTGGGCAGATGTGATCATGAGTTTCCATTGTATATGTTTACGCATTGAATGAAGTAGCCAAGCAGAGACAGACACACACTGATGGTGTTTGATTTTTCAGTGAGCGTTTCTTTCGGTCCACAGGACAACTTGGATTGTATTTTGCTCCAACTTGAGTTATTCTCCCAGATGTTAAAAGATACTTTTATGGAAGATCACGTAGAAATGTCATTCCTAGCTGAAATCTTTGTTTCATTTTTTTAACCAGTAAGGCAAAGGGATCATCCCAAGCCTGTCTTACATTTAAATTCATTAATTCTTTGTATGATTATCACTTTTGTTTGCTATTATAAAGGTACCCAGTGGAGTTTTTGACCTCTGGTGGTGCTTTGGATACACATTCCTCACACACATCCCACTGATTAACAGGTGGATGTAATGTGACAAAAAAAGAAGACTGCTAGCGAGTAAGCACGGTTGTAAATGATGCAGGATAAAAAATACTTAAAAAATGCAACACTTTTGTTAGAGCTCAAGGAGACACAGTGTCACAGTGTCACAGTGGCCAGGCAGCACCACCAAGTCACTAAAAGGTGACAAGTACATCTGTGTGAGTGTGCTGTAGAGTCAAAATAGTGAATTGGGCGAGTGTAGTATTTTGTTGTTGTCTGTGCTCACTTCTTTGTTGGCTCTCTACACCCACTGCAATTATTGCCTCTCTCAGAAGCCTTCTGCGATTCTTTGAAAAAAAAAAACATGGTTTCATGTAGTGGGATGACTGTGTGTGT